>JAVJIF010009500.1:0-173509 GCA_038442645.1 Agave tequilana | reverse complement strand
TCATATTCGTGTGTGTATGCTCACGACATGATTTTCAATACATGCCTTTTCAAGTCAGTTTTATCGATACACTTGGTTTCTCTGAGCACGCCACATGGCTTCATTTTACGTACTCATTGGGTTACTTTCTGGCAACTCCTGAACCTGCATGTCCAGATCTCAGAGCATATGCATTCTCCCCGTTGCTGATCAGAGTGGCGCAACAGAAGCGAAGATCATTGTAGACCATCCCGAGTCATTTCTCCCAGCCTTTCCTTCTCGACTCTCGAGATTCTCTTTTGCTGCTCATGAGCATCTATCAGTCTTCACATTGTGTATATCTCTTTGAAAATCTTATTTTGCGCCTCTTGGTGATATAATATTCATATAATATTGGATCATACTCTGTGATAATAGTATACTTATACTTTTATATTAGAATGTATATTATCACCATGCTTACGCGCTCTGATTACTGACTGTACTGATACTTAGTGTATATATGAAGATATTTTCGCCCTGCGTATATTCGCAATAACGTCTCCGTACGCATGAGATCGGGTGTTACATGTTATATACAGTACATGCTTAAGTTCACCAGGCCTAATAAAAAATCATGAAACTATTAGATGAAAAGTAACTAAATAAACTTACGTTAAACATCACCTCCTATTGTGAGAACATCGAGGGTTCATATCTCCAATTTGTTTAGGGGGAAACACACAAATTCTACCAAATCAGACGTCGATGTCTCCCACCATGACGATGGCTCTCCAATCCTGTAAGATCCAAAGAATGAGAGGAGAAGAGAAGGAATGAGAGGGTTTAGCCATACATATTTGAAAAAGAACTGATGAAATCCGGCCATGAGTGACCAGATTCAACGAGAAATGGCCCAAATATATGACCTCTTCTTGTTGGATCCGATGAGTAACAAATTAGATGCGATCATGAACAGCCAAATCCGACAAGGAATGACTCAAGTCTAGTTTCTCGTGGTTGAATTCATTGAGGAATAAATCAGATCCAGCCATGAGCAGCCAAATCTCCCGAGGAATGGTCCATATTTTATCTCTGGTGGTTGGATTCGTTGATGAACAAACTAGATTCTGTCACGAGTAGACAGATCTGACGAGGAATGGCCTAGAACCAATCTCTCGGGTCACAGCACTTGCAAGAGTCTACATGTCAGTCGTTCGAGGCTCCTCTAGCATGAGCCAAACCATATGCTTTGATGCCTACATCTCAAGTTTCAGCATGAGGTATAAGCTTCAGAACTGATGATTATGAAAGAGTGCTCTCGTATGTTGACAACCAAGAAAATTCATTTTTTAAACTGTTTTGTGCTCATAGAGCTTCATGTTTTTCATTCTCATTCGGTACGTATATTTTCTTTTTCTATATATTTTATTCTCACAACTAGTTAGATGTACACCTTGCTCTATGTCACTTTCATGAAGTACATACCTAACAAAGTAGTAACAGTATGAGTTTTAATAATAACATAAATAGTAATAAGATAAGAAATGACATCAAACAAGAAAATTTATTATCTTGTAATCTATGATTAATTATAGAACAGTTGGACAACTCCCATTAGTCAACGAAAACACACGCGGCAACACCAAGGGGGAAACTGAGTTAAAACCCGCATCCCTTTTCCTTTTTACTCCAACAGCCAAAAATAAAATAAAATAAAATAAAATAAATAAAAAAGTCTTAGATCAACAAAGAAAAGAACCTTTCTTCGTCGTCTTCGCTCCCCGTCTTCTTTATTCTATTTCTAATCAAATTAATCCCCAAAAAGGAAAACAAAAAAAAGAAAGAAAGAAAGAAAGAGAAAAAAATCCAGCTCAAATAAGCAGTCCTTGTTCAATCACCCCCCTCCAACTTAAACTGAATCATTACTTCACCAATCTCCGCACCCGCACCCGCACCCCCACCGGCGGCAGCGGCGATGTCGGTCTCCTGCGGGCTGGAGTGCGTGTTCTGCCTGGGTTGCTCCCGGTGGGCCTGGAAGCGGCTGACCTACATCGGCGCCTACGACTCAGAATCCTGGCCCAACGCCGCCCGCCGACGAGTTCGAGCCCATCCCCCGCCTCTGCCGGGCCATCCTCGCCATCTACGAGCCCGACCTGGCCCAGCCCAAAACCCGCTTCCTCGCCCCGACGGCGACGGCATGAACGCCGACTGGCTCGTCAAGCGCGTCACCTACGAGCAGACCGAGGCCAGTGCCCCCCGTACATCATCTACGCCGACCACTCCCACAAAGAATCATCCTCGCAGTTCGCGGGCTCAACTTGATCCGAGAGAGCGACTATAAAGTGCTGCTTGACAACAGGCTCGGGATGCAGATGTTTGATGGGGTTTTGTTCACCGTGGGTTGCTGAAGGCGGCCACTTGGGTTCTGATCGAGAAGCCGAGACGCTCAGGGAGCTGTTGAGGGCAATGGGCCTGACTACAAGTTGATTTTTGTTGGGCATTCTCTTGGGTCCGGGGTGGCGGCGTTGATGACGGTGATTGTCGTGAACCACAGGAAGCAGTTTGGGGGGATTGCCAGGGAGAAGGTGAGGTGTTATGCAGTTGCGCCGGCGAGGTGCATGTCCTTGAATTTGGCGGTTAAGTATGCCGATGTCATCCACTCGGTTGTGCTTCAGGCAAGTAAAATTGATCACCATTCACTTGGTCTTAAACAAATTGGCAAATTAAGAGACCTATTAAATTGAATTCAAAGGTTTAGTGACTGATAACAGTGGAAATTTTGTAGGAATTAAGTGATGCCACTTAATTTTCTTCTTAATCAAGAGGTTATTGTTTGGTTGACTTGTGTATAAAGGTTTGGATGATTGATTAGTTTGTGTTTGGACAAGATTGATTTAGGAAGAGTATTTCTCTAAAATTGTTAACTTATCGATTATTCTGAAAACAGACTGAGATATGGGATTTTGATATTAATTTCATCATGCTAATGATTCCACGAAAAATTGAGATTTTGATATCTAGTATTTGTGTACGTAAGCTCTTGTTACTAGCATAACTTGTACTGTGGGAAGATCATGGGTGTTTGAGTTGTAGCTTTGTAGTTCAGGAAGTCATCACCAAGACTTGTGCATCGGTACATAGGTTTGTCCTAATTCTTATACTTGGATTTAAACACAATGACTTTTGCTACGTACTTTTTGAATTAATGTTGATCTTCTACAGGTATTATATTAATGACTTTGTGCCTAAACAAATGTTGATTTTCTGTCATGAAGTACCTTAATGTTGATCTCCTATAAGTATTCTCTTTATGACATCTACCTATAAAATTCCTTTTTCACTCCAAAAATATAGTTGTCAGATTTTCTTTCTCATTGTCTCTTTTGTAACACCTCTACTAGTTCATTTCCACCTATCCTGTCAAAAGTGCCTAATTATATTTGACTAAGTTAGTGGTGTTCTGGTTTGTTGCCTAACTGAATTTTGGTACAAACCCAAGAAAGCTCTATCTAGTATATATGTAGTAGGTTTTGTCCTGTGCTGCTTTCCACATGTATAAACTTGATGCAGCAAATGAAGAACAACCTAATGATTTTTTGAAATTATGTTTACTTTTAATTCAAGTAATTTGCAATAATCTAAAATGTTACTTATTGATCATTGATGAGATCTGTCAGGCTCACATTATTATCCTTATCTTCATCTGTGTATTTGCATCTTTAATGCTACATCATTCTTGAACCTTTCCATCTATTCTATCAAGGTCATTACTATGAGGAGACTAATAGTGAGGCTGGGCACTTTCTCATGCTATTCCTGTTTATATTTTATATTGTTGTATACTTTCTTAGGTACACGGTGCACCCTCCATAATGAATTTCTTATGTCTAGAAATCAGTTCCTCCCAACATAGTTGGCTCAACCTTAGGAAAGATCAAATGATGAATACGAGAAGAGGAAGAAGGTTTTGGCCTCAGGATTCTTTTGAAGGTTTGAACTTCAATTTGCTTCTCTAAGCGTTAAGAGGCAGCAGATCAAACGAACACCATGCCCTCTGTTGCTATAGATGGGGTTTTCAGGTTACATGTAGGACCACCTAATACTATTTGTGTATCCCAATTTCTAAATTCATATGCATCAGGCAGTGCGCTTTCTGACTAGTTGTACTTTTGTATGCCCCTGACTTTTGTTTGTTTGTTCGTTTGTTTGTTTTTTTAATAGAATTTGGTGGTGTTTGTCCAACATTTTCCTTTTCATTCTATTTTGAAATGGAAGGCTTTAATTTTATCTTGAAAGTATTACGTTAGGTTGATATCTTGTTGTAGATGGTAATCTTAACACCACAGTTACTAATTTTCCAGGATGATTTTCTACCAAGGACACCAACACCATTGGAACATATTTTTGGATCTATCTTCTGGTAAGTAATTATATCCCGTATAGTTCTTAAAACTATTTTTATCTCTGTATACTTTATTGTGTATATAACTTCAGGTCAACAGTTGTATACTGTCATTTCTAAACATAGTTTTAAATCTTCAATGCTTTGGACAGCTTGCCCTGCTTATTATTTTTGGTTTGCTTGAGAGATACATTTATACCAGCAAGTAGAAAGCTTAAAGATCCAAGAAGGCTTTATGCTCCGGGTAGAATGTATCATATTGTCGAAAGAAAATTTTGCAGGTACTACCACCTTTCTATATTTTTGTATCATTAGAATTTTTGCTACCTTCCTATTTTGTGTTATAGCCATATGGGAGAGCCTCATATCATCATGTATATTAATCAATTTTTCTGTATTTTGCATGGTTATTGGAAGTATTGTTCTGAACATTATTGCTCTCTCTTAATTGCTAAACCATAATCTTCCCGAGGTTTGAAAAATCGACCAATACTGACACGTGTCAGCAGTAGTGTGTCAGATTTCAAGCATGTGATCTGATCCAATTGAAACAGGTAGATACCACTGAGCTGATAATGATTAGTACAGGAGAAGATTTATGATTCTAAAGTGTCAAAAGTTGAAACTCCAGCCTGTTCATTTATGGTGGAAAAAAATCATCATTTAACATTCAAAACTTTCAAATTCGTCAACCCAAGTTGATGGAAGCTGAAAATTATTCTTAGAATTCGCCGAGCATGTTTAGTAATCAATTAGAAGCAACTTTATTATTGGTTTCTCAAAATTTTGACCTTCCTAAATTGTTCATGTAACTAAGATCAATAATTAATACCATATATATTTAGAAAATACTAGTATCTATTGGAGTATAAAAGTTTTGATCTACGCTTGATCTCAATCTTGATTAATTTATTTAAAGAAAAAAATTATGGGCCTATTTTCTTTACTACTTTTTGTAATTTGAAATAATTTCTAAGCTTTTAAGTCATTGATGCCAACATCTAAGAAGGTAGGTGGTTTTGTTTATGTCTAAGGTCTAGAAAAATGTGGTTATTGGTCTGGTTGTAGCCTTGTAGTTGTAGGTAAGGTTATTGATGTAAGGTTCAACTTACAGGTCACAAGTGGCTGGTTCCGAGGATATGGTCGCAGTTCCCGAGGTTGATTAGAATATAAAGAAGGGGATACTGGGGTATTCATGTTTCATATACGATCTCAAATTGGAAAGGAACATAACAAATGAGGTAAATAAGAAGTTGGGACATGACCTGCCAGTTTTTCTGGTCAAAAGTGCGCCCATGCTAGTCCGTAGTGATTCCACACTCTGTTCTCCGTAGCACATATAAGGAAATAAAGTGAGTTCTTTGGAGGAAATCAAAATTCGTGGATGAGATTGAAGTAGAGGAGAAAATCTTCACACACTCAAGTATTTTTCTTTGTGTCTTCATAGGGATGCACGACAGAAGAACTTTTTGTTGGTTTATCTTTTCATTCTTGCCCTGTCGAGTTTGTCAAAAATTGTCAAACATTCTAGAGGAAATTCCACAGTTATTCACATGCAAAGCAAATCATCCTTGAGAAGCATATAGTGCAATCTGTTTCCTCTAGTTCACCAAGAAAGGGTCTAGCAAGGTCAAAATCAAAATTAATTACTTTACTCAATGATTTATGTGTTATGATGAAAGCAGAGTGATGGAGACAGTGAAGATCCAACGAGTTTTTGAATATTTATTTTCATAGGAGGAGTTGATTTGAGTAGGGTTAGTATTTAATTAGGAGTAGTTTTTTCTTTGGCTTTTCTTTTTATTAATTCTTTTAAGAGTTCTTTTATAATTAGGAGATTTTTTTAGGAGTTCTTTTATGATTAGGAGGACACAAGTAGTGCATGTGACTTTTATCTGTAAATATCCTTATATGATTGTACTTTGAAATCAATGAATTGGCTATTAAAATTTGAAATCCTGATTGATTTTCTTGAATCTTTGTGTATGAAGCACAAAAGTAGGAAAAACAATTCTCCTGAGTGTGAAACCCTAATTTTAAATCTTCGTAGGCAGTGCATGAAGTGGGTGAGCAATCACTTTAGTGTGAGGCCTAATCTTTTCTTTTTTTCAATTTTTATAAACCCTAGATTAGTCTTTTCCAATTTTATCACAAATCCTTAGTTTTCTTCTTTCATCCTGCGTTAAGTTTGGTGTCAGAGCTAAATTTTCTTATATTTCTCCAAAAAAATTCAAATCCCAGAATTAGATTTTGCTCCTTCTCTTCGCAAAATTCGTTAGTTTTTCTTTGGAAAAATAGATCTCTTTTTTCTGTAGTCTTTCTTTGATCAGAAAAAAATCCTGAAAAATCCTCCAAAATTCCCAAAGTTATTGTTCATAAAAATAACCCAAAAATCCTAGAAAATATAAAAACAAAACTATTCATCATCATCTTCTTCCTCTTCCCCCCAAACAACCCAAAATCCAAAACCCTAATCTTCTCTTTCCCTCTCTGTGAGCCAACAACATGGCCTCGATTCCACCTTTTCTTCATCTTCTTCCTTACCTTCCTCTCCATTAAACCCAAAACCCAACCCTAACCCAAAGCCTTCTTTCTTCTCCATCTCTCTCTATCTCAATATCTCCATGAGAAAATTCCAACATGGATAGCAAGATGATTACTAAGATTCTTATGGAGGTCAGAGCCTGTCATGAAGATCTATGTAAGTTTAGGGAAGAACAATTGCTGAAAAGGGCTCTTATAGAGCTTAGAGTCATCTGGTAAGACACGTGCAAGGGAAAAATTGAGGGAGACGAAGTTAGATTTGGAGTCAGTTATGTCCGAGTATAATCCAGAGTCAGTTATGTCCAAACAAAAGTTAGATCCGAAACTAGTTATGCTCGAGCACAAGCCAGTTATGCCTGAGCGCAAGTCGGAACCAGCTTTGCTCGAGCAAAGTTAGATTCAGAACTAGTTTTGCTTGAGCACAAGTTAAACTAGCTATGCTTGAGACCCTGAGCCAGATTCAGAGCAAATCTTAAGCCATGCTTAGAGGTACATCTAAAAGAGAAACCAAAGTTAGTTCCTGACTTAAATCTAAAGTTTGAGCTAAAATTGAAGCAACTTTTGGTCAGTGCTATTGATTGAGTCTGAACTCGAGCTTGAAGCAGTACTTGGTCTATTGCCACTACTGTAATAGTCACTTTGTTACCTAACAAGTCATTATCATTCAGTCTTTTATATTGATATTACTAGATGAATATGATCCCTTTCAAGTGTTTTTGATTAGGACGTCTCTTATGAAATAGAAATTTGCTGCAATTCATAGCTATCAAAGGCATGACCAATGTTTTGTCATGGTCGGGCGCACGTACTCCAGGCGCCGCCGGGCCCGTGACGTGCGCCGCGACGCGGAACGCGCGGAGCGCGCGAGGGCCACGCACGAGGACGCGCTGGGCGCGATCACCTGCAGTGGCTAAAGATGGAAAATAGGAATAGCTTTCTATTATTAGTTCCTAATTTAGTGGAGTAGTTAGATAGGAATAAACCTTCTATTATTAGTTCCTAAATTAGTGGAGTAGTTAAGATAGGAATAAACCTTGCAGTGTCTAAAGATGGAAAATAGGAATAGCTTTCTATATTAGTTCCTAATTTAGTGGAGTAGTTAAGATAGGAATAAACCTTCTATTATTAGTTCCTAAATTAGTGGAGTAGTTTAGATAGGAATAAACCTTCTATTATTAGTTCCTAAATTAGTGGAGCTTGTTGCTCCGGTTGGTTGAGGCCGCTGGCTATATATTCATGTAACAGACATTTCGTAAAGGCAAGCAAGTTGTTTCCATCTAATCTCTCCTCTTCGTTCTCCAAACAAAGCCTGCGACTGAGGGATATAACCTCGCCGGAGAAGACGGATCGCGACTACGAACTGCGTAGTCGAGGTCCAGCTGTCCGAGGGTTCAACGCCCTTGACAACCTGGTATCAGATTCCAGGCATTCTGCGTCGTCTTCCGCGCCACCTCCGCAACCCACCACCGCCTCTGCGTCCTTGCCCAGCCCACCTCCATCAGCCGCCGCCTCGGTTACTTCAACCATGTCGGAGCCGACCACTACTGATCTGGCCAAGCTGATCGCGTCCCTGACCTCGACTGTGACGAACCTCCAGACGACCGTGACCGCGCTACAGAAGGAGACGTCCTCCCCTTCGTCGAACACCGGCGGGGGCCACGAGGGTCGGCACCACAACGATCGGCCTCCGCGGTTCCAGAAGATGGATTTTCCCCGCTACGACGGCAAGTTCGATCCATTGATCTTCATCAACCGCTGTGAATCGTATTTTCACCAACAGCGGATCATGGAGGAAGAAAAGGTCTGGATGGCCTCCTATAATCTGGAGGACGGGGCGCAGCTGTGGTACATCCAGGTCCAAACGGACGAAGGCACCCCGTCGTGGCGCCGATTCAAAGAGCTGATCAATCTGCGCTACGGTCCTCCTCTTCGATCGGCCCCCCTCTTCGAATTAGCAGATTGTCGCCACACCGGCACAGTCGAGGAGTATCAAGACCGCTTCCAGGCATTTCTTCCTCGTGCTGGGAGCCTCGACGAGGCGCAACGGGTCCAGCTTTTCACCGGCGGGCTCCTCCCCCGCTCAGCCTCGACGTGCGGGTCCACAATCCGCAGTCCCTAGCGGCGGCCATGAGCCTGGCGCGCCAACTGGAGCTCCGGGAGCAGTACGCGCCGGCGCCCGCCAAGGCTGCGCCCCGTGGCCTTCTGCCGGCCCCCCCGCCGCGCCTCGCCCTCCCTGCGCCCCCAGCCGACAAGGCGGCTACACCCACAGTCACGGTGGACGGGCAGCCGGTGAAGCGCCTGTCGCGCCCGGAGCAGGAGGAGCGCCGCCAGCAGGGCCTGTGCTTCAACTGCAACGAGAAATTTACGCGTGGGCACAACCGCGTCTGCAGGCGGCTCTTCTACATCGACGGCTTCGAGATCGCCGACGACGCCGCAGCCGCCGACGGGCCGGACACGGAGGCCCCGGTCTTTTCCCTCCACGCGGTCGCTGGGTGCCCGTCAGCAACACGTCCAACTCCAGGTGCTCCTGGGCGCTGCTACCTTCGTCGCGCTCGTTGACACGGGGTCGACCCACAGCTTCATCGGAGAGGCGGCCGCACGGCTCACGGGCTTGCACATCGAGCCGCACCCACGGCTCACGGCGACAGTGGCCAACGGCGAACGCGTCCCCTGCCCCGGCGTCCTCCGCCAGGCCCCAGTCATCATCGACGGCATGGAGTTCCGCGTCGATCTCTACGTGATGCCCCTAGCCGGGTACGACGTGGTTCTCGGCACGCACTGGATGGCCACCCTGGGGCCCATCGTCTGGGATCTCGCAGCCCGGACCATGGCGTTCCAGCAGGAGGGCCGCGACATTTGCTGGCGCGGCGTGGCACCACCGTCTCCGCCAGGAGTACATGTCGTCGTGTCCACCGACTCCCTCCTCGACGGGCTGCTCGGCTACTTCACCGACGTCTTCGCCGAGCCAACCGGCCTGCCCCCGGCGCGCGCCCGTGACCACCGCATCATCCTCAAGCCTGATGCCCCTCCGGTGGCTGTGCGACCGTACAGGTACCCTGCAGCGCACAAGGACGAACTTGAGCGTCAATGCGCCGCCATGATCGAGCAGGGCATCGTCCGCCGCAGCGACTCCGCGTTCTCCTCCCCGGTCCTCCTCGTCAAGAAGCCGGATGGGTCGTGGCGGTTCTGCGTCGACTACCGCGCGCTGAACGCGCTCACGGTCAAGGACGCGTTCCCGATCCCGGTCGTCGATGAGCTGCTTGATGAACTCCACGGCGCCAGGTTCTTCACCAAGCTCGACTTGCGCTCCGGGTACCATCAGGTGCGCATGAGGAGGGAGGACATCCACAAGACGGCGTTCCGTACCCACGACGGCCTGTACGAGTTCCTGTTATGCCGTTCGGCCTGTGCAACGCCCCGGCAACTTTCCAGGCGCTAATGAACGGGGTACTCCGCCCCTTCCTTCGTCGCTTTGTGCTCGTTTTCTTTGACGATATATTGATATACAGCAAGTCTTGGGCGGATCATCTTCGTCATCTCCGCGCGGTCTTCACCGAGCTCATCAATGAAGTCGCCGTCCGCCTTGCCTTGCCGCCCCGCGCCCGCCTCCACGACGTGTTTCACGTGGGGCTGCTCAAGAAGTTCCAGGGGACACCTCCGGCTGATCCACCGCCTCTGCCGCCCTTGCATCATGGCGCGGTTGCTCCTGAGCCCGAACGCGCTGTGCGTTTTCGCTTGGCCCGCGGGGTGCACCAGGTTCTTGTGCAGTGGAAGGGCGAGTCGGCAGCTTCCGCAACCTGGGAGGACGTCGAGCCGTTCCGCGCCAAGTATCCGGATTTCCAGCTCGAGGACGAGCTGGTCCTGGACGGGGGGAGAGATGTCATGGTCGGGCGCACGTACTCCAGGCGCCGCCGGGCCCGTGACGTGCGCCGCGACGCGGAACGCGCGGAGCGCGCGAGGGCCACGCACGAGGACGCGCTGGGCGCGATCACCTGCAGTGGCTAAAGATGAAAAATAGAATAGCTTTCTATTATTAGTTCCTAATTTAGTGGAGTAGTTAAGATAGGAATAAACCTTCTATTATTAGTTTCTAAATTAGTGGAGTAGTTAAGATAGGAATAAACCTTGCAGTGTCTAAAGATGGAAAATAGGAATAGCTTTCTATTATTAGTTCCTAATTTAGTGGAGTAGTTAAGATAGGAATAAACCTTCTATTATTAGTTCCTAAATTAGTGGAGTAGTTAAGATAGGAATAAACCTTCTATTATTAGTTCCTAAATTAGTGGAGCTTGTTGCTCCGGTTGGTTGAGGCCGCTGGCTATATATTCATGTAACAGACATTTCGTAAAGGCAAGCAAGTTGTTTCCATCTAATCTCTCCTCTTCGTTCTCCAAACAAAGCCTGCGACTGAGGGATATAACCTCGCCGGAGAAGACGGATCGCGACTACGAACTGCGTAGTCGAGGTCCAGCTGTCCGAGGGTTCAACGCCCTTGACAGTTTAGTACAACTATTACGATTGAGATGTTTCGTGATGTTTTTAAGCTCGAGGACGAGTTTTCTATAATCAGAGGAGAATTGATGGAGACGATGAAGTTCCAACAAGCTATTGGAATATTTATTCACGTAGGAGAAGGAAAGTCTGTGATTGGATTTGAGTAGGATTAATATTTATGAGTAGTATTTCCTTTTATTAAATTTTCTTTTTATTATTTCTTTTAGGAGTTCTTTTATGATTAGGAGATTTTTTTAGGAGTCCTTTTATGATTAGGAAGACACGAGTAGTGCACGCGACTTTTATCTATAATATTCTTGTATGATTGTACTTTGAAATCAATGAATTGGTTATTAAATTTGAAATCCTGATTGATTTTTTTTGAATCTTTGTGTGTGAAGCATAAAGTGGGAAAAACAATTCTCCTGGGTACGAAACCCTAATTCTAAATTTTCGTGTGTAATGCATGAAGTGGGCGAGCAATCACTTTAGCGTGAGTGCTAAACCTTATTCCCCCCCCCCCCCCCCCCCCCCCCCCCCCCCCCGCCGTCCTCGCCACCCCCAAATTTTATAAATCCTCGATTAGTTTTTCTCAATCCCACCACAAACTCTTAGTTTTCCTCTTCCGTCCTGCATCACAATGGCAGGGGTTTATGATCTGATAGACTGTATGCTTGTCGTATGTATTATTGACAAAGGCTTACATTTTAAGTGAAATGACAAACTGCTCTTTGGCTTTATTGTAATGTCAGGTCATAGAATATGGAAGTGAACAAATCACCCAGCATTTTAAATCAAATTTTAGATTTCAACAGTATTATACATCAAGTTACAGCCTAATATTCCAAGCAATTAAGCTTCTCATCTGCAATATTTCAACGTAAGTAAAAAATAACACTTGAAATACTTTATAGAATAAACTTATTCACTTATTGATTAATTTCAGTATGTGCCAATAAGTTCTTTTTTATAAAAGAAATGTGCTTTGGCAATATCTCTGCTTTACGGTTGTTACAATATAACCTACAGGACTTGAATGAAATGTTCAGCATGAAATGGTTTCAATTTTCAGCTACTTGTTTTGACACTGAGTAATCTAGATTACAATTCTTGCCTTAGCCTCAGTTTTAAGTTGGATTTTACATGTGTAAAATATAAAGATGGAGAAGAATTTTATGGTAACTCTCAAATCTTGAGAGGTTACATTGCTGGTCTTTATATAGAAGTACATCAGATATGGTTACTACAGATAGGTTCTCTCTTTACAAAGAAGTCATAACTATCTTATCTCTATACAAGTGAGGATGTATCTCCATACAAGTGAGAACCTAACCAATTCGATACATCAAATCTAGACATGTCTCTAATACACCCCCTCAAGTTGGTCTCTAGAGCAAATTCGCAGCTTATCACAAATAAATGTATAGCGAGGAGCCATTAAAGCTTTTGTCATGATGTTTGCTATTTGATCTTTAGTGGAGAGGTAATGAACAAGTAATTTACCTTCCACAACATAATCTCGGACAAAGTGAAAGTTCACTTCTATATGCTTTGTATGTGCATGAAACAAAGGATGGATGTTAAATATGTAGCTCCCAAATTGTCACACCACAATATAGGTGGACGAGACAAATGAATCCCCAATTCACGAAGTAGCGAGCATAACCATATTACTTTTGCGGTGGTATTTGCTAAGGCTTGATACTCAGATTCAGTTAAAGATCTAGCCACTGTATTTTGCTTGCTAGTAGACAAAGAGATAATATTAGAACCGAGATAGATAACGAAATCACTAGTTGACTTGCAATTATCTTAACAGCCAGCCCAATCCGCATCAGAGAAGGCATGAATAAGAGATGAGGATGATTTGAGAGAAGACCATATGATAAAGTTTGCTTGATATACCATAGTATGTTCAGGTGTAAAGCTGCGGATATACCGATGATCCAAACTTGAAGCTATTGCTTGATGAGGGGAAGCTCTTGGAAGACCAAGAAAAATATAGGAGACTAGTTGAAAAACTAAACTGTTTGATAATGACTCGGCCAGATATTGCATATCCGGTTAGTGTTGTGAGCCAGTTCATGTCAGCCTCACGAACGAGTCATTGGGAGGCTTATGATATGTGAAAAGTGCTCCGAGAAGAGGACTTTTGTTTTCAGATTGCGTCATAACCGCATAGCTGGCTTCTCAGATGCACATTGGGCAGGTTGTCCAATCGGCATACGGTCTACTATAGGTATTGTGTCTTTGCTAAGGAATCTTGTGTTGTGGAGGAGTAAAAAGTAAGATGTTGTCTCTAAATCAAGTACGGAGTAAGAATACAGGGCTACGACTGATTTTACATGGGAGCTTGTATGGATATAAGATATTCTGAATGAGATGGATTTTGTGCCTAAGACTCTGATGAGGCTATATTGTGATAACATGTTGGCTAATTACATTGTACAAATTCATGTGGTTCATGAGAGAACAAAGCATATTGAGGTAGCTTATCACGTGCCACGGAAAAAGTATGATGCTGGTATTATTGAGTCAAAGCATGTGTATTTTGCCAATGAACTTGCGAATTTGTTGACTAAGCCACTTGAGAAATCTCGGATGCAGTTCATTTGATTTGTTGACTAAGCCACTGGAGAGATCTCGAATGCAATTCATTTGTAACAAACCGGGCATGTACGATGTATATGCTCCAGTTTGAGGGGGAGTGTTATGTGATAAATTAGTACGAGGACTTTTTTGTACATATTATAATAATAAAAAGGAAATGAGATGGGAGACATCAACTCGTTTAATTCTCTCCAATTCATCTCTCACCCTAATTCTAACTCTGATTATCAGAGAGTTCTAGCATCCACAAGATAAGTTCTCTCCGGCAAGAATATGTATAATCTTCTTAATATTCATTAAATTTATGGTTTTAAGTATATGTTTATCCAATATCGTATTGAGTTTTGAGGTACCCGATACAATATTGACCCTATAATATCAGTTGATATCGGGGCCGATATTGCCGATATGACCAATATTGGCGATATTGATACTAAAAACTATTGGCTGATTCCGATACTAAGATTAAAAATCATGATTAAATTCATATGATAACGTTCCTGGACTTTCATAATTTGTTCGTCAATAAAAGATCAGGTATTGAGATACCTTGTCTTTTCATGTTGACCTGTGAATCAAGAATTACTCCTACCTGCAGTGCCCCTTTAGATGAAGACTGTAATGACTGGGAGAATGGGCTTCACTTAATCTGATGGAGCAGATTAATAAAACATAGACTTAGGACACCATATGACCCAAAAGAAAACTTCTTATTAGAGTTTTGAATGTCATCATATTTAACATCTTAACCATATATATCTCTATTCCATATGAGTTTACTACCTGCCTTATCCACTTGATTGCATGAGCCACCTAATCCCAACACAGGGATTCACAGATTCTTGACTAAACAAGAACACCTGCTCACACCTGTGAGTTTTTACTCAAAACTGGCCTGATTCTTTTTTCTTCTCTTTGTCCTAGAGAAAACTTGTTTTGTTGTAAGCCCATGTTTTCTCCCGCCCTATGATGATAAACTTTGCAACTTAAACATGTAAATATTTAATATGTTATTCATATGCCTCCTGACGAAGAATTACTTAATCAGGCTTTTAAACACCATTTTTTGTTTATGGAAACTGAATAATCAAATGGTTTTGATGCATGCAGATGTGGAAGATATCCTCCTGAGGTGAGGACAGCCATTCCAGTTGAAGGAAGATTTGACCATGTTGTTCTATCATGTAATGCAACATCTGATCATGGTCTTGTTTGGATAGAAAGAGAAGCTACAAAGGCATTAGATGTAAGTCAACAAAATAACCCTCAGTTTTTATACTAATATGGTGAAGTAATTTGTAATCATGAAAGAAAAGGTTGCTTCTTGTGTTTGCATGGGCTTAAACTATTTAATCATGCAAGTTTGAATTTCCACCCAACTTTGTTGTTGTTGTCGACCAAACCCCAACCCAACCCACCACCCACCCCCCCACCCCCCCCCCCCCCCCCCCCCCCCGGTGGGTTTTTTTTTTTTTTTTTTTTTTTTTTTTTTTTTTTTTTGTGTTTTTGTGTTTGTGTGGGGGGGGGGGGGGGGGGGGATGCAATTTCAGAAACCGAGTGTAGCTTTTGGCTGTTAAAGGTTATAGATTCAAATAAGAAAAGAGTAAATCATCACAGTATGTATCCCTACAATATTAAACCACATGAATTTGGTTCGGCAGGTATTCTCAGAAAAAGGAAATTGGTTGGAGAGATGGAGAGATAAACACAAAAGTACCACCCAGTAATTCATGCAATTATCTATCGTGAAAAATAAATTATGACTCAAAATTTGTACTTTAAGATTTCTTTAATGCCTCAGTGTGGGTTTCTTATATGGATTCCCAATCTTTAATATGTGGTGCCAATGAGGTCTGGCTCACTCGCAAAGGAGTGAGAGTGGATTATGGGGAGTTTCAGGTCCAAGTCCTGGCCATGACTTATGTTTTTCTTTTCAGAAAAAAATTGGTCTAGCCAATATCCAAAATGATTCAGTTAACACTATCTGAAGTTGGTTGCACCCTCCAACCACCATCAAATTAGGGAGGATAAAATTACTTCTCTCTTGATATGTTTAGATTCTTTATAACGAAAAAAAAAAGGGAAAAAAAAAATTCCTGGCCAATCACTTGCCATCAGTAACCATAACAATGCACCGGGATCTTCCTTGCCAAATTCTAGTTATTTGCAAATGACATCAATCATAATTTTCTTGAAGTGATCATTGCATTAATTGAGTAATTCTGAATTATCTTTGATTTCTGTTTCCAGAGAATGAGGGAATCTAGCGAGCCGACAACTCCTCCTGCACAGCAAAAAATGGAGAGGAAGCAGACACTCGAGAAGGAACACATAAACGCGCTAGAAAGGGCAGTAAGCTTGAACGTGCCGCATGCAGCACCACCAGAAGAAGCTGCTGCAGAAGCATCACTTGAATCAGAAGAAGCTGCTGCAGAAGCATCACTTGAATCATCTGCAGAAACAAGCAGCGCTCCCGAGAGAAGCCGGGGTGAAGCTTCCTCTCAAAGCGATTCAAAATCCAGAGGAAGAACTAATTGGCAAGAATTGGTGGAAAAGCTTTTCAGCAGAAATGAGTCTGGAAACCTTGTCCTAAAGAAAGACACGAGTGTTGCAGAATAGCGCCAGATTGGTCAATTATTCTTCCCCCGTGTCTTGATTATTGGGGCTTGTTCCTATTCTTTGTACATTATTAAGTTGTAAACCACATCAACTTTTTCCCCTTCTCTTGAATCAGCTTTGGTGAGTTTTTGTGTCGATTTTGCCTGGTTTTCTGAGTCGAGAGGTATTTGAATTAAGTAGATTTATCGGCTCTCATGAATCCAAGTTATTTCTGATCGTTTGCGGGTGTAACAAGATCTTCACTTGATTGTATTAAGTATGGAAGGCAATGAAATATATCTCCCATTTCTCTGTTGTCGTGAAGATGTCTACAAAAGTTCATGATTACCATGCACACGGAAGCTTAATTTTCTTAATGTTGCTTCTTTTATTTACAAAGAAACAGTTTTTTGGTTCAGGAAGCAAGCATGCCAAATGAGCGGGAGCTCTGAAGGTAGCAAGCCTGTATGTAATCATGCAAAGTTTAATCATTGACTTCTTCTCTTTCCCCTCATGCCATGGAACTTTGAAGCCTGGAATTATGGTCATCTGAAAAGTTCTATTTTTACTAATTTAAACTGTTACAAAGAGTCACAGAATTGAGATTTTTACCCATATAATGCAATGCAATTATGTATGAAAAAGATAAGAAGACCCCACATCCATCACTTTCTTGCCACCATCATGATTACTATTGGCCCAGAAAACAACTGGCATGCACGCCATTCAAACACTGACATCTGACAGATTCTATCCTTGAATTCTACGGCTCTCTCTCTCTCTCTCTCTCTTCTCTCTCTCTCACGCGCACACACTCACTTTCACAAGAGTGGTTAGGTCCCAGCCCAACTGACCAATCCGTAAATCCAACTGGATCCAAATCTGTCCACTTCTCATTTTTGGATTGGTTGGCCGAAGACAGTGACTAGCTCACTGAATTGGGCTAAGGTCATGCTAAGAAGCTTCTCATTTCTTTCCTATTGTTCGTGAAATCTTTAAGGGCCGGTTGTTTTCACTGAAGAGAGAGGAAGAGGGAAAAAGAGAGGAGCTTAACTGTTTGGTTTGCTCGGAAGAGGTGGCGATGAGTCCCATAGAGATTCGACCTGGCTCGGACGTGGCAAGCTCAACTCTCATTATTCTTCTGCTTGATTTCGGCCCTAAGGAGGTGAGAAGCTCGCGGATTGAGACGGCGAGTGAATTTAATTTTCTTCTATCTTGCTCTCTCTTCTTCTCTTTCCTCTTTTCCTATTTCTTCTTCCAACTCCCTCTTTCTTCTTCTGCAGACCCAAGCACGACTCCCTCTCCTTTCTCTCTTCCAAGCCTACTCTCTCCACTCTCTCTTCATCCCCTCTTCTTCTTTTTTTCTTTTTCTTCAAACAGATAGGCTCTAAGAGTATGAATGCTTTGTGTTAACTATTTATGTACGAAGTCCTGATTGGACAGTTCACAGGTCAGATGCAGCTCTCGTACCAGAGAAGAAGCAACGTTATTTTTTTGTACATATTTATCTTCCAATAGATTTTAGCAGTTTGGTCAAACGAGTTCTCTCACGGTAAAGAAAATATAACAGAGTTTATGTATCTTCATGTCCACTCTAAATTACCAATACATGCAAGTTGTTATAGTGGGAGTCTCTCAACCCTTCGCTTGATACCTAATTGTCATGGTGATTCCTTGTGGAAGACATTTTATCGCATGTTCTCTATGAGAGAATCCTAGATGAGAAGACACCCTTTTATATGCCTTAAATTAACTCCTTACCTATTGAAATCTTAAATTCTAAGCTAACCCTTGTTTATAGCAACTAATTAAATTAGACCTCAACAAATTGGACTTGATGGTGAACTCATGGTTTGATTCAGCCTTAATTGCTATAGTTAAATGACTGACTGGTCAACTGATTCGTCATTTGATTGGATTTGAGATCAAAAAGAGCCTATTAACAAGTCGACTGGCCAGATATTTTGCTCATCAATTTGTTGGACCTGTCAGAGGATTTACACCAAAACAGCAATAGGCTAATTACATGAGATCAGTGTTCCCAATGCCGAGTCATTTACGAATCAATATAGCACGAACACAAAACCAAAGAGAGAAAACGAGAAACAAACGATTTTAACGAGGTTCAGTAACTTTCTTACTTTATCGGGGCAAAAGAGAGATTTTATACGAACAACTGAGTTACAAGTGTTACAATTGATCTGAAGATCTAAATTGAGAATTTACGCAATTCACCATAGAATTCTCTCAAGCAACCTAACCTTA
The DNA here is from genome assembly GCA_038442645.1 of Agave tequilana. Classification (NCBI taxonomy): domain Eukaryota; kingdom Viridiplantae; phylum Streptophyta; class Magnoliopsida; order Asparagales; family Asparagaceae; genus Agave; species Agave tequilana. Next base: position 154,635 of record JAVJIF010009500.1, on the reverse strand, counting down.
AACTCTCAATATAATTACTTCTCAAAGATTATAACCAATTAGGATAATACCCCTCAATATATATCCAGAGTATCCCTGAACAAAAAGAAACCGACAGATTTGAAATCGGATCAGAAACGAAGTCAGAATCCTATTTGGAAACTGCCCAGAGCCCGCAACTATCGACAGCTCCAATGGGATTGTTGACAGACTAAGATAACCCAACTCTCGCATTGGGCGCTTGTCGACAGCCTGAGCTGTGACTGTCAACAGCCGGAGCCACAACTATTGACAACCGTTCAACACTTTTCGATAGACTGTTAAACACTTTGTCTCTGTCTGACATATCCATGTATCCGCTGTTGATAGCATTAGGGCCTATCGATAGCTTTTTCTATTGCTCCTTTTCTTCTGATGTTGTGCATCTCGTGCACGCCAAACTCCAAATTTTTTTTTTGCTTTATCCAATTGAGTTTGAAACTTCAATTTTCATCTTCTCCCCCACAATTCTTCTCCTTGATGAAGATTTCTTAAAGCTGAGCTGAAAACCAACTTCAGTTCAGCAATTGTCTCTGCTATTATGACTGTCACGTACTCTCTGCGCAAGGGATCAAGTCACATATAGTTCATCCAAACGAGCTCTACCGAGCTCAACCAACTAAAACCAAATCTGTAACAACGAACTCAACTGGCTGAGTCATAAGAACCACCTTATCAATATCGTCATGGAGAGCAATGAGCTTCAAATTGAGCTTGTCTATCTCACCAATTTGAGAGTCACGCTTCTTCACCCACTCTCGTGGATTCAACTTTGTTCCTTTCGCTGCAACCAATTCAGCTTGTTCAGCATCCATCATAGCTACATGATCTCCACTTGGCGTCACATCCAGTGAGATTCCGACTGGTACCGAACCAGCTGAAGATGGTAGGTAGCATTAACCTTCACCCCTGCAATACATCCTTGGTCTTCAACCTCTCTACCTGCTGAGAGATGGTAGGCTTCAACGATGAAGCCTCATCAAATGTGACATATTTGCTCAATAGATCTTCTTGTTTTCGGAATCCATTACTTATCACCTTTCAAATTTCTCTTGACTCCTAAAAACACAAAGTCCTTTGTTTGCGGATTTAACTTATCATCTCTGACATTGAATTAGGCCGGACATTCAAATACACGTAATAATTCATAGTCTTGAGTAGCTTCACCTGACCAAATATCCAACGGAATTTTACCTCCTATTGTATTTAGTGACAAACCATGAGATGGCTAGCATACACCAATACCTCAGCCCAAAATGATTTGTCTATGATGCATTAGACAACAAATAACGAACATTCTCTAGCAAGAAACGATTCATCTCTTTAACCATCCCATGTTTTCCAATTGTGAAGTGAATATCAATCTCATTGTTCTGTTCAAATTGTAAGAATTGATTCTTGTACTCTCTAACATTATCAATTTGGAGCACCTTAACTTTCTTGCAGTCTGTTTCACCATCATATTCTTCCACTTTACTAATATATCCAAGACTTCAAATCTTCGTCTCATGATGAACACCCAACAGCGCCTATATAAGTCATCAACAAAAGAGAAAAAGCACCAATGGCCTCCAAGTGATGCAGTCTTGATACGACCCCAAAATCTATGTAAACACAATCAAGAATGAAAGGGGAACACCTAGAGGGGGTGAATAGGTGTTAGTGCTAATCTAAAACTAAATGCAAAACTAAGTGCGCTAAATGCGGAAGCTAATGCAAATTTTGCAAACACACTTAGTACAATCAACAAGTGTAGCCGAATTCCCCGTGAAGGGCTCTGAACTAACTCCTCTTGATTCCCCTTGAATGGGTTGAGGTGCTATGTGAAGCTCTTGTTGATTAGGTACAAGTGAGGCACACACAAACAACCAAGCATATACAAGATATAGCAATGTAATTATGTAAGGCACAACACAAGCAAATAGTTATGATATGACAATATGAATTATGCTCAGCACAAACAATATATGATATGAATGAGATATGATGCTTTGCACAAATATATGAGAGAGTGAGTTTAGAGATATTGGATCAAACGCAAACACACGGATATGTTTCGAGGTTCGAGCCCCTAGCTCTACATCCCCGCCTACACTACCGTGTAGGATTTCCAATCCACTATAGGAGTACCGAACTCCTCTCTCAATCCTTACAAAGCCACCGAGGCTATACAACCACAATTCACCTCTACCGAAGAGGGATAAGGCCCGTAGCCAAAACAAACACAATCACCTCTACCGAAGAGGGATCCCACCACAATACCACTCCGATCAACCTCTACCAAAGAGGGATACAACAAAAGTAAGGAGGGTTTACAATTTAGAGGCTTAACCTCAAACACTTCTCTTTTTCTCTCTTTTTCCACAAAACAAATGATCCTAATAGATTAGGATAGAAGATAGCTCAAGTGTGGAAAATTAGGTGTTTTTGGAAACAAGCAACAAAGAAAATACTTGGGAAAACTTCTTGTAAAAGATAGAGAATGAAAACCAATACAAATATCCCAAATTCCTATTTTCTTTGATTTTCCAAAAACCCAAAACACAAATCAAATTGGAAGTTTAAAGCCCAAAACACTTTTGAAAACTCTTTAAAAACACTTAAGAAGGTCTGGAATTTTTGCCCTTAAAACTTGTACAAAAACTATGAAGAGATAGGGTATATATAGCCCCAATACAAAACTAGCCGTTAGAGCTGAGCTGGCAGCTCCGACAGGCAACGGTCGACCGGCCCGGTCGACCGCCAACGGTCGGAAATATGACCGTTGGGCAACTGCGGTCGACCGGCCCGGTCGACCGAAACAAACAGAGAGCACTGTAAGTGCTCCGGTCGACCGGCGCGGTCGACCGTCCCAGTGCCTCAAAACGTGCACAATTCTGTGCACGTTGGTCGACCGGCCCGGTCGACCGACCTCAGCCTTAGTCGACTAGTCAGGCTACTAGTCGACTTGGTTGAAGCCTGGAACAAAAACCGGGTCAGAAAAACTGGAAAATTATTTTTCTAAAAATCTTTTAACACTTCTAAAAATCACCAAAAATAGTTTTATCATTTTATATGAAAACACAAACTTGTGATAAAAAAATTCAAAACATATATCAATCATATCAATTCATTTTTGTGTCTTGCCAATTTTATCAAAACCAACACTTGTATTTTATCAAACTTGATTTTCAACACATGAATAGGGACATCAAAATAAGCTTGTATAGGAAGTTAAAACCATGTATGTATATCTAGAACATATCTAATAAACATAAACTATTTAAGCTTGTTTTGATCTACTATTCATGAAAACCAAAATCCAAAACATAAATCTTTTGTGTGTTGTGTGCACTTGAGAATATCAACTATACTAAACTTTACAAATGGATCTAAAACACACTATCTAAACTATGGATACCTAAGTCTTCTTGACGATCTTCATCTTCAAGTAGACTTGTTCCAAAACTCCATCCATAGGCTAGGCAATGTGTGATCTTGACGCTTTGGCCCTGGAATCATCATGAAAAGCTTCTAAACTCCTTGTTGAAGCTAATCACCAACTAATATCTTGGTTAATGATCTGAAACTTAAACAACACAAGATTATTAGTAAACATAACTACATGAGTTAATCATCATCAAAACTAGAGTGGAAGGCCTTTGGGCCAACAATCTCCCCCTTTTTGATGATGACAAAACTCATGGAGTTATATATGCATGGATTAAAGTTAAGCTTCAAAGAAGCTCCCCCTTAACTCATGCATAGACATAAATAATAAGATATGGAAATGAAGCACATGAATATGTATGCAAGTATGAAGATAAAACGCAACAAGCATAAATCAAAATCTTTTCCTCCTATTTGCAATACAAAAACATATATGCATAAATAATAAGGAAGACAAATACTTCTCCCCCTTAAGCAATGAAAACATGCATATAAACTCAAATACTTCTCCCCCTTTTTGTCAATCATCAATAAAGGGTTCAAAGTAAAATCAAATCAAACAAATTTTTCTCCCCCTTTTTGTCAAACAAAAAGATCAAGAAGGGTTAAACAATCCAAGCAATAAAATGAGGGGTAAAAATCTTTCTCCCCTTTTAAGTCAATCAAAACAATAAAACAATGTTCTCCCCCTTTTGTCTAAAACAAAAACAAGGACAATAAGGGGTGACTATAAACAACATGATATCAATAGATAAATATGTCAATGAAGCATCTTGATATCAATTGAAAATAAACAAATATCAATATATGTTATATGCTATATATAATCATGAAGAGGAAGACGCTAAGTTAGCTTCCCTACACATATGCATTACATGAAAGAGGGATGTTAAGCCCTAATTCACATAACACACATTATGTAATGTATAAGAGGAGATGTGAAGCTCCCCCTACACACGTGTACCACATAACGAAGAGATGTTAAGCTCTTCAATACAAGATACACTCATCATGAATCTATATGCATATAGTCAATACAAATCAAAACAAAATTTTTAGATACCAATTTTAAGCAAAAACACATGAAACATTTTGATATCAATTGAAATTAAACATAATAAATTTTGAATGTCTAAACAAAATTTTGATATCAATTGTAAATAATTTTCATATTAAACATATGATACCAATATGAAATTTTCAATCATAAAGTAAGGGAGTGGGAAACCAATACCAATTGAAAAATCACCAATTGAAAGACAAAATTAAATTTTCTCCCCCTTTATGAAATACCAACTAAAAAGATGCAAGGGCTTGATACCAATTTAAAAGTAATCAATTGAAACAAAATTGAAGTTCAAGCACTAGCATAAATAAGATTTTGTGAAAAATTTATATCTTAAGCACAAATAAAAGTGTATATGTGTATGAAATAGAATGAGTACCAATCACCAATAGATGATACCAATTGAAAATATACATACACAATAAACATATGAGTATACAAAAAGATCAAAATGATACCAATTGAAAGAGTTCAATGATACCAATTGACATAGCAATAAGTTCAAGTGTATACATCATATTATAATACCTCCTAATCAAGGTTCAAGTTTTAAATGATTTTCATTTTAAAGCATACAAGACCATGATCTCCCATCCATCCGCCCATGGAAGGTAGGGTTTTCAAAAATAGATTTGAAAATGTAGTTTTGTTTGAAAATCACTACCAAATTGAAGAATACGAACTAGTCAAAATGAAAAACTTGTTAACTAGTGTGAAATCCTTCAAGTAAGGAATAAACTAAAAATATTTTTCATAAAACATGAAATCCACATGATAATCAACACTCTAATTCAATTAGGCATAAATATGACTCATGAATATAAAACATGAGCAAGCAATAAATATGAGTGTACAGATAAAGTGTGAATATCATAATCATGAAAATATTCAATTAAGCTCAATTATTCCTTAAACATTGAAAACACGAAAAATCATCAAAACTTATTTAATCTTCATGGCATATGTATGTCAAATACAAACTAAAGTATACATACATATCCAAAACACAACGAGTCCACAAAATATATGCATTAAGGCACGTGGCTCAAAAGGATAATCATGTATATCTAATAGTTTGGACAAGATAGACATATACATGAAGTTAAACAATTAAACATAAAATCAAGAAAAACTAAATCTTCACCAAAACACATTTCATTTCAAGGTATATGTATGAATTGTCAACACAATAAATATACATACATATCCCTAAACACAATTGAGTCCATATATAGATTTGCATGAAAGGCAAATGACTCAAGGGGTATACATGTATATCTTAAAGTTTGGCAATACAAACATATACATGAGGTGAAAACTCATAAAACAAATTCAAAAATAGGAATACAAGTTTAAAATGCATGAATCATCAAAACTAGATTATACTAGCACATCTAATGGGTTCAAATAAGCATTCAACTCAAACATATATAGATTTATTTGTGGCCCACTATATGCACAAGTATATAACTAGTCTTAATGAAAACTAACATCTAAACATGTAACCTACACATGAAGCATCAAAACTCAATAAAAAAATCATCATGATAAAACTAAAACATGATTACTATGTAAATTCACATGTATTAGATTCATGATGTACATTATAGCTTAAACAATAGTGAGAACACTAAGTATGGGTTCATGCAAGCATCTGTGTCTCAAATACTATACATGTATGTCAAGGATCTAATAAATATGATATTTACACACTAATCCATAGACAATGAAAACATGCTATAAAACATCAATATGAAAGCATGTAAACAATAATAAGGAGTTAAGAATTGTTACCAAAACCTAGAAGGCAACTCTCCTTATCTCCAAAACATGGTGGTCATCTCCACCAAATCTTCCCTTGAAAGTGATGCATCCAATTGATTTCCTTTAAGTCCGGAACGCATCCACTCCAAGGTGTCATCACTCTCACGTCATGTGAGAGCCCACACCTACATCAAAAATAATAGGAGGGGTGGTCTTTGGTACCCACATCTTGTTGGGTCCATGGGGGTTAGTACCTTCTCTAACCCAAACAAACTTCTTTGCTAAATTCTCAACATGTAAACGATCATAGCAAAATTTAGCAAGATGGCCTTTTCGGCCACAATGTGTACATGTGTACACATGAGCATACATGTGTTGATGGTGTCCGTGTGGAGCATGTGTATGCCGTGGAGGGTGTGCATGCATAAAAGATGGAACTTGTTTCTTTCGAACCAAGGTTTCCAAGCGTGTATGGTTCATGGCACATTGGCTCATAGTGGAGCCCAAACAATCTACTCTCTTCTTTAACATACAAATATCATCATTGATCCTAGAAGAAGAGGTACATGCATTAGGTAGACTAGATGAAGAAGCTACACTAGCATGGCAAACATGTGCATCAATTTTATTTTGCAAAACTTCATCTTTCTTTAAACAAACATTTAAGTCATTTGAAATAGAAATAATTTTGTTTTTCAAAGCAACATTCTCTTTTAAAACAAAATCAATTTTTGAAGACAAATTTTCATTTTTCTTCAAAATAACATGGCAATCATTTTTAGATTTTAAAAATTCATTTTCTTTAAGTGCAAGTTCAAGTTGAGATTTCAATGAATCTCTTTCATTAGAGATCTCATCCTTCTCTTGCAAAACAATGTCAAGTCTAGCAGTCAAATTTTTATTTTCATTGTTAATGCCTAGACTTTTCTTTTTCAAAACTTTATAGTTTTCTATTAATTTTTCACAAACTATGGATAGTTCTTCATTCAAAGTATGGGAATCAACATAATCATTTGAAGAACTAGCATATCATCACTATCTAATGGAGTTTCCGAGTGTACCTCAAGGGAGTCATTCCCTTGGACCATGAAGCATTGTGAATTGGATTCTCCACTAGATTCCTCTTCTTGTTGGATTGGCAATAGAAGCTCGGAGGTGGTGGTAGTTGTCAATTTGTTCCACACTACAAAAGCGGAATCAAAGTTAGAACACACATAAGATAATCTTTAGGTAAAGTGCTTCTAATGGCCTCAAGGCTTGTGCATTGGCCCCTATATGATTGCGATCTCCAAGATAGCATTTCTTGATGGCCGCAAGAAAGACATGCAAACCTAGGGTTTTTAGGTACATGGACATCCTATACTTCCAAACATCAATGTTGGAAGGGTCAAAGCTAGGTGGGGTCATGAAGTCCATGGCAAACTATATGAGTGTGCAAACAAGCAAGTGCAAATAATAGATTAGCAAGCAAATGGATCTCACTCCTAGGATGTTAAGCCTAAGTATCAGGAGCACTAGCTCTGATACCAATTGAAAGGGGAACACCTAGAGGGGGGGTGAATAGGTGTTAGTGCTAATCTAAAACTAAATGCAAAACTAAGTGCGCTAAATGCGAAAGCTAATGCAAATTTTGCAAACACACTTAGTACAATCAACAAGTGTAGCCGAATTCCCCGTGAAGGGCTCTGGACTAACTCCTCTTGATTCCCTTGAATGGGTTGAGGTGCTATGTGAAGCTCTTGTTGATTAGGTACAAGTGAGGCACACACAAACAACCAAGCATATATAAGATATAGCAATGTGAATTATGCAAGGCACAACACAAGCAAATAGTTATGATATGACAATATGAATTATGCTCAACACAAACAATATATGATATGAATGAGATATGATGCTTTGCACAAATATATGAGAGAGTGAGTTTAGAGATATTGGATCAAACGCAAACACACGGATATGTTTCGAGGTTCGAGCCCTAGCTCTACATCCCCGCCTACACCACCGTGTAGGATTTTCATTCCACTATAGGAGTACCGAACTCCTCTCTCAATCCTTACAAAGCTACCGAGGCTATACAACCACAATCCACCTTTACCGAAGAGGGATAAGGCCCGTAACCAAAACAAACACAATCACCTCTACCGAAGAGGGATCCCACCACAATACCACTCCGATCAACCTCTACCAAAGAGGGATACAACAAAAGCAAGGAGGGTTTACAATTTAGAGGCTTAACCTCAAACACTTCTCTTTTTCTCTCTTTTTCACAAAACAAATGATCCTAATAGATTAGGATAGAAGATAGCTCAAGTGTGGAAAACTAGTGTTTTTGGAAACAAGTAACAAAGAAAATACTTGGGAAAACTTCTTGTAAAAGATAGAGAATGAAAACCAATACAAATATCCCAAATTCCTATTTTCTTTGATTTTCCAAAAACCCAAAACACAAATCAAATTGGAAGTTTAAAGCCCAAAACACTTTTGAAAACTCTTTAAAAACACTTAAGAATGTCTGGAATTTTTGCCCTTAAAAACTTGTACAAAAACTATGAAGAGATGGGGTATATATAGCCCCAATACAAAACTAGCCGTTAGAGCTGAGCTGGCAGCTCTGACAGGCAACGGTCGACCGCCCGGTCGACCGCCAACGGTCGGAAATATGACCGTTGGGCAACTGCGGTCGACCGGCCCGGTCGACCGAAACAAACAGAGAGCACTGTAAGTGCTCCGGTCGACCGGCGCGGTCGACCGTCCCAGTGCCTCAAACGTGCACAATTCTGTGCACGTCGGTCGACCGCCCGGTCGACCGACCTCAGCCTTAGTCGACTAGTCAGGCTACTAGTCGACTTGGTTGAAGCCTGGAACAAAAACTGGGTCAGAAAAACTGGAAAATTATTTTTCTAAAATTCTTTTAATACTTCTAAAAATCACCAAAAATAGTTTTATCATTTTATATGGAAACACAAACTTGTGATAAAAAATTTCAAGACATATATCAATCATATCAATTCATTTTGTGTCTTGCCAATTTTATCAAAACCAACACTTGTATTTTATCAAACTTGAATTTTCAACACATGAATAGGGACATCAAAATAAGTTTGTATAGGAAGTTAAAACCATGTATGTATATCTAGAACATATCTAATATACATAAAAAACTATTTAAGCTTGTTTTGATCTACTATTCATGAAAACCAAAATCCAAAACATAAATCTTTTGTGTGTTGTGTGCACTTGAGCATATCAACTATACTAAACTTTACAAATGGATCTAAAACACACTATCTAAACTATGGATACCTAAGTCTTCTTGACGATCTTCATCTTCAAGTAGACTTGTTCCAAAACTCCATCCATGGGCTAGGCAATGTGTGATCTTGACGCTTTGGCCTTGGAATCATCATGAAAAGCTTCTAAACTCCTTGTTGAAGCTAATCACCAACTATATCTTGGTTAATGATCTGAAACTTAAACAACACAAGATTATTAGTAAACATAACTACATGAGTTAATCATCATCAAAACTAGAGTGAAGGCCTTTGGGCCAACAAAGAAGACCTTCCGAGAGGTGAGTTGTGGTGCCAAATTTCACCTTCGTGTTCTTATTCAGAACACAACATTCACCAGATTTCAAATTACAGGTCAATGCACATTCTAATAGTCCTTACTTTGCCAACGCTTCCAAGGAGTTCAAACCAACTTGTCCATGTCTCATCTGTCATAACTTGGTAAAGTCGTCTTTCAAATATTCTGAAGCTGCAAAATTCCTGTAATTGTACTAACCTTCAAGTAATACAAGTTGTTACATTGAATGTCTTTCAGAACAATCAATGAGCCATTAGACATCATGAGAACGCCTTCTCCAAGAGTCCTTTATAGGCCCTATGCCTCCAAAGCTCTAACTGAAATCAAACTCTTTTGCAACTGAGGTACGCACCTTACGCCTTTCAATGCTCTTATCATCCCATCAAACAACTTGATGCGAACAGTATCTATCCCTTCAATCTGGCATGTGTGTCCATTGACGAACGTCACCAACCCTGTATCTAGTTTTTTAAAACTAGAAAACCATTCTTGTTTGGGATAAACGTGATAGATAGCACTCATATCCAAAATCCACTAAGATTCCTTTGAATAATAATTAATAGGGGAGATAGAAAGTGAATAACCGGATGAGTCAGAATCATTACCATTATGCGCATGTGTGCAGCCTCTGATATAGACTCCTTTTTCTTCGGCTTGAGTCTTGTACAATGAACCTTACAGTGTATTTCTTCTTTGTAGAAAGCACACTGGTTCTTCTTCAAATCTTCATGTAACACCCCGTTTCCAGAATACGTACTTAGATACGTATCATATTTTTTTGATCATATTTTTTCAATTTATTTCTCATATTTATTTTTGTTTTATGATTATTTATATGATTGTTTTGCAATGGATTCAGAGTCGTGAAGTCAGAGTCAGCCCTAGTCTCGGGAACTCGATCCTAGTGTATTACTCAATTTGGTCTTTCTGCTAGTCAGATTTGACCGTTTCAGTTTCAAACATCATTTTCTAATATTTTAGATTTTTTATGACTTTCTGGAATTTTTTCAAATTAAATTGCAAAATCTTAAAAATCGGTGCCAACCGGTACGCTGATTCCAGGATTTTTTTTAATTTACAAATGAAATTGAATTTTTAAAATTTGCTTTCATATTATTTCTTAAAATCACATTCTCTACTTTAATAAATTTTTGGAAATTTTTCTAAATTTATCAATACTCGCCAGAGTTTGTATTGGCCAGTATCACCGGTTGATTACAAGATTTTGAATTTGAAAATAAACATTCTAAAAATTGATTTCATATTATTCCTTGGGGTGATGTTTTCTACCTCTGAGTATTTTTGAAGATTTTTTTTGAAATAGTCGAATTTTTCAATATTATTATAATATTATATTTTTGGAATCTTTCCTTTTTTTTTCTTTTTTTTTTTTTTTCCTTTCTTCTCTTCCATCCATCCTGCTGCCTGCACCCACGTGGGGCCTGCCCCTTTCCCATTTCCCTCTCCATCACTCTCTTTCACTCACACTCACACACACACTCTCTCTTTTTCTTATTTTTTTCTCATCTCTTTTTCTTTTCTTTCTCTCCTCTTCTCATTCTTTCCTCCCTCTCTCCCTCCTTCTTCTCCCTCGTGACGACTGCCACCCTGAGCCAACGTAGCCGCGCTGGCGACTTCCCCGGCAACCTAGCACCGCCAACCTCCCCCTCGTGGCTGATCTCTTCTCTCTCTCTCTCTCTCTCTTCCCTTTCTCTCCTCTTCTCTATTTTTTTTTCTTTTTCTCTTCCTCCCTCTTCTTCTTCTTCCTCCCTCCTCCAGATCTGCCGCCGTGGGACCACGCCAACGCCATAGGACCACTGATCAATGCCTAGCAAAGCCATCCTCTTCTCCCCTCTCTTCTTCTTCTTCTTCTTTTTCTTTTTTTCTTCCTTCTCCTTTTCTCTCTCTCTTTTCTCCTCTCCTTCTCCTCCCTCTCTGGTTGTGGCCACGGTGGCAGAACTGCCACCGGCCACCTGGCCGGCCGTCGAAGCGGCCAACCCCTCTCCCTTCTTCCTTTTTTCTTCTCCTTCCTCTTTCTTCTTCTTCCTCCTTTCCCTCCTCTCTTTTCTATCTCTTTCTCTCTCTTTCTTCTCTCTTTTCTCTCTGTCTCTCTCACATCCTCTCTTTCTCTCTCTGGTTTTGGGCCGTCGGCATTCGAACCACTGATAGTCACCGATCGGTTATTAATATTGCATATTTATCGTCACATTCTCATATTATTTATTTAATAAACTCTGCTATTTATTTATCTTTTTGTCTAATTATTTGCAGGGCATTTACTAAAGGATATGAAGAGAAAACAAGCCCAAAGCCCACTTAAATTCTAATTTAATTCAGAATTAAATTCAAATCAAGGATCAGGGTATATCAGGATAAATCAAAGAAGATAAAACAAGTAAAAAAATCAGTTAAATCAGATCTTCACAAATCAAATGGTTAAAGCCGAAGATCAAAAGGAGGTTTCATCAAATCCAGGACTCAAACTGAAAATCCAATAGGAGATAATCCTGAAATCAGAGAGCTACACCCCTGAGTGTGGCCACCTGGCCACACCCAGGCCACGGAAACAAGGCCAAGCCGCATTTCCGTAGCCAAGTGGAGCGTTTGCTCGCCCTATCTTCAGACGCTTCCCTCCTTCTTCATTTTGCTATAAATACCTATAAATTCTCAGTATAGAAAGAATGATTTAGCAGAGAGCATAGGCTAGGCTATTCTATAGTCTGTAACTTAGGATTTTTAGTTTATTTTATGTAATTTTCGTTTTATTTATGTAACTGAGAGGAGAGGAAAGTTTCATGGAGGAATGAGATCGAAGCTTGTACTGACGGTGACACCGGTGTAAGTAAGTCTTTTCTTTTATTGTTATTTGAATCGAATCAAAGTTTTCTTTTCCTCTTTAGTCTTATTTTTGTTTGCTTTCCTCTTTTGTGTTTGTAAATCCAAATGACTCCGATAGCGCCCTTGCAAGTGTCATTAATGGCTTATGATGATGGATAGCCATTTCTAGGGTAGTGTAGGTTGCACCTTCATTTCATAGTGTAGATCGAGAATGGGGAAGAGCCTATATATCATACTTTGCTTGCCTTCAAGCAAAGGTACATCATCGATATCGGTCAAAGGTAAGCATGCGCATAAGTACTTTTAGATTTTTTCTTTTCTTTTAATGTATAGTTTAGATCACCTCCATCACTAAATCTCTACTATTTTTCACTTTCTTTGTACAAAATCATTTTCTATTTTTTCACCTTCTCAATCTACCACTTTCTTCACAAATTAACATAGCTTTTTTCTCTTTTCTTTTTAAAGAACATAGAAGAATTTTTAATCATTTTTTAGTGAACTAAAAGAGAACTTAATAAAAGCTTCCATCGCTAGTCCTTGCTTGTGGATCATGACCTGCATAACCACTTGCTATCGCGGTAGCATTGAGCACCTTGCACTCTTTATTCTTAAGTTCTGAAATTTTGTATTTTCTGTGTGTAGGTTCTACTCAATCAAAAAATATTGGCGTCATGGCCGAGGAGGGATGGTAAGTAATTCTTTTTTGTTTACTTTATTGATTAATTTTCTTCTTTGTTCTTGGTGTACAAGTTTAACAATAAGAAATTTTTTACTGCAGTGGAATATAAGTGGCCCTGGACTTTGCTCAAGAAAACAGAGCTCAGAAGCCCTCAGTTCCTGTGGCAATCTGAGTAAACTACTAACCTGTATTTTTTGCAAGTTGGTTGAATTGCAAAGTTTAAATATCTGCAACTATTTATTTCTTGTTTGACTCACAGTATATACATTTCTAACCTCAATAGTAAATTGTTGCTTATAACTGCTAAAAAAATTTAGACTTATATTGAAAGCATTGGGTTTTGAAATATTTATTAGAGATGGTGTTCTCAAGATGACTAGAGGCTCAAATAGTTGTTTGAAAGCGTCCGACGCAATAATATACATACTACTTGAAGAATAGTACGGTTACAAGAAAAATGACGACTTCTATTAATTCAAATGATGATTGTACCCGACTCGAACATACAGGAGAAAAGTCTTTGCAAGCTCTAGTAAAGCAAAGTTTATTGGAAGGTGTCAAAACCTGCAAGTTGAATTTTTTAGAACATTGTGTCATCAGAAAGAAGACCAAGGTGAAATTCGGCATCGCGACTCATTGCACCAAGAGAATTTTTGATTATGTTCACACAGATATTTGAAAACCTACGAAGACAAAATCTATTAGAGATAACCACTACTTTGTGACTTTTAATGATGATTACTCTAGGTGATATTGGGTTTATACCATGAAGCACAACAGAGAGGTCCTGGAGTTGTTTGTAAAGTGGAAGAAGAATATGGAGAAACACGAGAAGAAAGATTAATATACTTTGCTCAGATAATAGTAGAAAGTACACTAATGATCTTTTTCTATAGTTATGTCGTGATAAGGGCATAGAAAGACATTTCACAATACAAAAACAACCGCAACAGAACAGGGTGGCCGAAAAGATGAACATGACCTTTCTAGAGAAGGTCTGTTGCATGTTATCAGTATATTGAAATCCTTTTGGACTGCGGCATTGGCGTATGATTTCTATTATCTTCATCTGCGATAGGAGGTAAAACTCTTGTGGAAGTTCGGTCGGGAAGAGTTGCTCAATATTATAACCACTTCGAGTATTTGGTTGTTCGGTCTACTATTATGTTAAGGAAGACAAGCTGTGCCCGAGAGTGAGGAAAGGTATGTTCGTTGGATTCTACAAAGGTGTAAAATGCTACAAATTTTAGGATCCAAAGGACAAGAAGCTTATCTTGAGCTGAGACGTTACTTTTGACGAGGCTTTAATGATGAAACCTACAAACTCTCAACAGGTGGAGAGCAAAAGACTGACAAAATATCATAGCAGGTGGAGAGTGATGCTACTCCATCATCTCTATATAGATCAATATATTTTGAGATCATATTTGCAGTGACACAGATAGTAATCAGGTTGCCAATTAGGATGCTGAGGATGATGAGGGCCAAGGACAAACTATCTAAGATGTCCAAGAATCTATTGCAATTGGAAGAGCTCGGAGAAATCTACGTAAGCCCAGTTGGCTCACTATAAACATGATTGTGGCCTATGCTCTCCCAGTCATTGAGGAGGCTCTCCCGTCTACGTATAGAAAAGTTGAAATCAGTTTAGAGTTCAAAATGTGAAAGGATGCCATAATTAAAGAGACGAGTTCTCTACACAAGAATAACACTTAAGACTATCAGAGTTGTCAAAGGGAAAGAAAGCGATCAGTTGTAAGCGAGTATTTGCAAAAAAACATGGATCTCTCAATGGTGATAAGGCTAGATTGGTAATCAAAGGTTATGCGCAGCGAGAAGACATTGACTACAATGAGGTATTCTCACCTATTGTGAAGCGCTCGTTTATTCGAATTTTATTGGCATTGTGACACAGTACGATTTGAAGCTTGATCAGCTCAACGTGAAGGTCATCTTTCTCCATGGCGATCTTGAAGAGGAGATCTATATGTCTCAGTCGACATGGGTTCAAAACTCTAGGAAAGGAGAATATGGTATGTAAGCTGAAAAAATTACTTTATGAATTAAAGTAATCATCAAGTCAGTGGTATAAGCATCTTGATAGCTTCATAAAAGGAATGAGGTACATACGAAGCCATTATGACCCATATGTATATTACAATAAGCTACTGGGTAGAGAGTATATTTATTTTCTATTGTTTGTCAACGATATGCTCATCGCTTTTAAGAGCATATCTGCAATTGATAAACTGAAAAAGGACTTATCTTTCAAATTCGAGATGAAAGATTTGGGTGAAGCGAAGAAGGTTCTAGGCATAGAGATTGAGTGAGATCAGGAAGGTGGCAAGATTAGCTTGATGCAAAAGGGGTATTTGAAGAAGCTATTTCAGAAATTCAACATCAACGGCGATGCAAAGTCTATAAGTACACCATTGGCTCCTCATTTCGAGTTAAAAGCTACTTCATTTCCTACTTATGTTAAAGAGTGTGAGTACATAACTTATACACCTTATGCTAGCACAGTTGGTAGTTAATATAGACAACAGAGTACCAGATTTGCTACAAACTGTCTCAATTATTAGCAGATACATGCACGATTCCGACAGGGGTCATTGGGAGGCTGTAAAGTGGATTTTATGGTAAATTAAAGATAACATAAATATTGATTTAGTATTCGAGAAGGATTCTACAGATAAGTAGGAGTGTATCAGATATATTGATTCCGACTACGCAGGAGACATCAACAAACACCGCTCTACAACGGGAATGTGTTTACATTGGCCCAAGCACTGGTGAGTTGACATTCTATTCTACAGTCTACTGTCGCACTGTTTACTATGGAGGCTGTGTGTATGGTCATGAAGAGGTTATGAGGGAGACACTTTTACTTCAAGGGTTGCTTGACGACTTGGGGAGTGATCGAGATCTACTGAAGATCAATTGTAATAGCATGAATACTATCTATTTGGTAAAGAACTAGGTGTATCATGTAAGAACGAAGCACATCGACGTCATGTTCCACTTTGTTTGAGAGATTCTTGATGAGGGTGACATCGAGTTGGAAAAGATTCACATGAAAGAGAATCCCGTCGATATGCTTATGAAGGTTATATTGAGAGTAAATTTTGCACATTGCAAGAAGTTACTCCATATCCTTCATGTTGCTTGAGCTTGGTGGAGCTCGTTTGGATGAACTACATATAACTTGATCCTCTGGGCAAGGGGTACATAGCAATCACATTGGTGCAAACCGATTGAGTTGACATGGTGTTATATTATATTTGACTCAGATTTGAAAAATCTTAACCAACGTGGAGAATTGTGGGAAGAGAGTGTAAAATCTTGATGGCAGAATTTTTAACTCATTAGAGGAAATATCGCAGAAATCAGAATTCAATGGTGTATGATAGAAGACCAAACGCAATCGAAGACAGTGATTGGTCAACCAGTCATGCACATAACATGCATGGAAAGAAATGAAGTGCAGAGATCGACCGCCCGGTCGACCGCACAGAGGAAGCAGCAACAATAGACAGTTGGTTGACTGACTGAGATTTAACAGAGAATGGATTTTTGGATTTGCCTAGCAGTCGATCGAGCGGTCAACAGCGGCAAGGAGCCGGTTGACCGCCCGATCGACCGAGATGCGTGTTCTAAGCAGTTTCCTATTTGGATTATGGATTCATTTTTTATCCGAATTCAAATCCGTTGGTTTTCTTTTCTTTGTGGATTCTTTGACTATATAAAGAGGGGCATTGTCCCCAACTATTGTATCATGTAATTAATTGTTTAATAAGATCTCTCTCCTCTTCAGTCTCGAGGACATAGGCAATTGCGCTCCTTAAATTTGTGTTCTCGCTTTCTTTTGTTTATTTGTTCGTGCAATTGGCAATTAGTCTCTGGTATGTTGCAATTCTCTGCTGTGGGTTCCTCCCAACAAGATTTTTGTGAACAACATACGTATGTGTAAATCCATTCTCTTAAAAGTAAATACTTTTAAGGCATGTTCCCTCTCTTTTTCTTCTACACGGGTGTTTTTTATACTGTCTATTGGCACGCTTTAAAGCAAATAATTTAAGCTTTTTTCTCATTTTCTTTTTCTTCTGCATATATTTTGGATATTTTGGATATAAATAATGTACTGTAATACACCTAGAGGGGGTGAATAGGTGTACGGCTAATCTAATGAACAAAATGCGAAAATTAAAACTTAAATGGCAACACACTTAATGTAACCAACGAGTGTAGCCGAATTCTCGGTGAAGGGCTCTGGACTAACTCCTCTTGATTCCTCTGAATAAGAGTTGAGGTGCTATATGAAGCTCTCGTGGTTAAACACAAGTGAGGCACACACAACAACACAAGCATATAATATATGAATGAGCAATATGAAATGATGCAAGGCACAATATAAAAGAGAGAGTTAGAGTCAATGGATCAAATGCAAACACCGAGATATGTTTCGAGGTTCGAGCATACAGCTCTACGTCCCCGCCTTCACACAGAAGAATTTTCAAT
Organism: Agave tequilana; assembly: GCA_038442645.1. Classification (NCBI taxonomy): domain Eukaryota; kingdom Viridiplantae; phylum Streptophyta; class Magnoliopsida; order Asparagales; family Asparagaceae; genus Agave; species Agave tequilana. The sequence goes on along the minus strand of JAVJIF010009500.1, from coordinate 136,729 downwards.
CCACTAACTTGTCCACACAGGACTCCCACACAGGGAACCTCCACTGAGGATTTGGGGCAAATACAATCGGGAGTACACAACTCTCTCAACCGAATGCAACCTCTCACAGAGGCAATGCACAACCAACACAAACACTACCTCACACAAGAGGGTAGGCACTTAGCCAATATAAATCAATCACCTCACACTTGAGGGATTCTAACACAAACTCCACCTCTCACTAGAGGGAGCTAAACACAATCTCCACCTCTCACTAGAGGGAGCCAACCACAACTTCCACAATCACCTCACAATAGAGGGATACCAAAACAATCTCCTCCCACTAGAGGGATATCACAATGAAGGATTTACAACTTGGTGGTTTCCACAACCACAAACTAATTTTCCCACAAAATAAAGATCCTATAGACAGGATAGCAAGATAGCTCAAGTGTGAAAAACAAAGAGTTTGGAAATCAAAAACTCAAAGAAAAACTCTTGGGAAAACTTCTAGAATAGATAGAAAAAATATAGATCAAAAACCAATCCCAAAAGACTTTCCTTTTTCTTGATTTTTTCAATCCCTTTTAAAACAAATAAAGATGAAAACTTTGAACCCAAAACTCTTTTTAAAACTTGGAATTAAACACTAGAGAAGTAGGAATTTTAGCTCTTCAAAAAAATTTTTTAAAACTGGCCAAAATTGGGGTATTTATAAGCCCAATCAAAATCTTCCCGTTGACAGCTGACTAGGCCCAGAATGGCCTTCCGGTCGACCGGCCAACGGTCAAAAAAATGACCGTTGAGCCCAGTGATCGACCGCCCGGTCGACCGTGCTAGTTCCAGAGAGCAACGGCTCTCTGGCCGGTCGACCGCTCGGTCGACCGTGTCTGGAAACAGAGAGCAGTGCTCTCTGCCTGGTCGACCGCCCGGTCGACCGGAGGCTTTCCAGAGAGCAGAGCTCTCTGGCGGTCGACTGTCTCGGTCGACCGGCCTCCCCAGCTTAGCTGCGTGCACATTCTGTGCACGTCGGTCGACCGGCCCGGTCGACCGCCCTACAGTTGACCGGGGCCGGTCGACCGGCAGTCAGCCAGTCTGACATTTCTGGGACAGAAAAACTTGGGTTTTTAAATTAAATAAAATCCCATAAAACCTCTAAAATTCCACAAAAATAGTTTTAGCATAATAATTTGAAATACAAACATGTTTGAGTAAAATCAAACCAAGTTACAAGCATTTTGAACTATTTTTTTATCTTAGAAATTTTGCCGAAAACTAAAACTCGTATTTTTCAAAACTTAGATTTTTGAAATGGAAAATCTTTTTGTCCAAAACTCATCCAAATACAAAACATGATATTGAAACAATTTGAAGCATGTTGTATATGGATATAATCCAATATACATGAAAGATATATATCAATGTTTTTGACATAAAATCCAAAAATAAGTTTTGTTAAAATACAAAACTCCAAATACATGAATAGGCATATCAAAGTAAGTTTGTCTAAGAGTATGAAGCATACATGTACATAGATCAAATCTAATATACATTAAACCTTGTAAACTTGTTTTGAATCTATCTATTCATGAAAACCAAGATCGGTTAAACTAAAAACTGAAAACCAATAAATATGAAACGGGTGTGTGCTGTGAACTTCAGCATATCACACTATCTAATCTTTAACAAATGGATCTAAACTATAAACTAAACACTGTACCGAAGTCTTCTTATAGAGCTTCGTCTCTAAGTCGACTCGATCCAAACGTGATCCACCGAGCTTGACTCCAACGAGTGCTAGATATGAACTTTAACGCTCGGGCTCTTGAATCACCATGTGAAAGCTCCAAAACTCCTTTGTTGAATCTAATCACCTACTAATATCTTAGTTAAGTATCTGAAATTAAACATCACAAGATTATTAGTAAACTATAACTACATGAGTTAATCATCATCAAAACTAGAGTGGAAGGCCTCTGGGCCAACAATCTCCCCCTTTTTGATCATGACAAAACTCATGGAGTTATATATGCATGGATTAAAGTTAAGCTTCAAAGAAGCTCCCCCTTAACTCATTCATAGCAATAAACAATTAATATATGCAATGAATACTAAACATGAATATGCATCAATATGCATAAAACAATGAAATTATATACAATGAATACTAAACATGAATATGCATCAGTATGCATAAAACAATGAAATGAACATGCTCTTGATACCAAACTTTTAAAATAAATTCCTTTTCTTTTTTAAAATAAACATGTTCTTTAAATAATTGCTCTTGATACCAATAAAAATTTCAATATGAAAACTTAAGCAACATAAAGCTCTTGATATCGATCAAATAAAAATTCAATCAATAAAAATGCTTGATACCAATTGGAAGATAATCAATAAAAATTCTTGATACCAATTGGAAGATAATCAATAAAGCAACTTTGATATAAACTTACAAATAAACAATGAACATGCATATAAACTCAAATACTTCTCCCCTTTTTTGTCAATCATCAACAAAGGGGGTCAAAGAAAACAATAAAACAATGTTCGTCTTAAACAAAAAGAATATCAATAAGGGGTGAAATCAAAACAAAACATTATGGTACCAAAAAATATATCAATTTAGTGCATCATGATATCAATTTAAAATACATAAAACAAAACATACCAATTGAAGGTACATAAAACAAATGTTTTAATATAAATTTAAATATCAATTGATACCAATTGTAAGTAAATACCAATTTAAGTACCAATTGTAAGTAAATAAATCATTTTGACCATAAAGTATGGGAGTAAAATAACAAACCAGCAGAAAGGTGAATATGAATTTTCTCCCCCTTTATGAAATACAAATAAAATGATGCATAAGTTTGTATAAGATACCAATTGAAATATAATAGTCATTGAAGAAATCAAGTTTAGCATAACTAAAATTTGTGCTCAAAGATATAGAGATATTGTAAGCACAAATAAAGCATATATATATGTATGAAAATTTAATACCAATCGAATTGATACTATTTGAAACTGAAGCATACATATATAAAAATATATATGAGTATACAAAAAAAATGTCAATAGTGATACTAATTGAAAGGATCCAATGATACCAATTGAAAACATAATAAGATCAAGTATATAACTCATATTACCTACCACCCATTTCATGCACATGTTTAAAATAGATTTTCAATTAAGAGCATACAAGGCATGGTCGCCCAACCAACCGCCCTTAAATGGAAAGGGTTTTCAAAAATAGGTTTGAAAATAGTTTAGCATAATTGAAAACTCTTCCAAAATGAAGAATACGAACTAGTTATAAGAAAAATTTGTAAGCTAGTACGAAATCCTTCAAGTAAGGAATAAAATAATAATATATTCCATGAAAAACATGTAAATCACATGATCACCAAACACTCAAAATCTATAAAGCATATATATCATACTCATGAAAACAAAATCATGAGAAAACAAATAAAGTGAGTGTATAAGAGTTATGTGAAACACATAGTCATGAAAATAGTCAATTCAGCTCAATAAGAAATTCCTTAAAAAAATGAAAGTCATCAAAACTAGAATTCTTCAAAGTATATGTATGTCATGTACAAAGTACAAATACATAACTATAAAGTATATGCATGAAGGCAAGTATCAAGGGTGTACAAAAGTATAAAAAAAAAAGACAAAATAGGCTACATGATAAACATATAAAACAAAAAATATGTAAACAAAAAATAGATGGTGCAGTACAAAAATAGAGCGTTCAAGTACAACAAATGAGACATCTATTCAAAATACTAAAGTATAAATGTGATATCTAAGCACTAACAGTACAATGAAACATCAATCAAACAAAACAAGCAACATGAAATCAAAACACAAACAAATAAACTATCATGATCAAATAATGAATCATGCAAATAAAAAAACAGGACAAACAAACTAAAAAAACTAGACATGCACAGTAAACTAGACTAAAAAACTAAATAAAACACTAAATATAATCCATATAACATAGTGTCTAATCTAATAATGTATATCACTAATCTAAATATCATGGCATATACATACTAATCAAAAAACATATAAAACATGCTAAAATCAATGATATGGAAAGCATGTAAACATAAATGGAAGAGTAAGAGATCGTTATCAAACCGAGAGGGCAACTCTCTATGTCTCCAAAACAAGGTGGTCCTCCCACCAAACTCTCCTTGAAAGTGATGCATCCAAATAGTCCTCATAAAGCTCGGAACGCATCCACTTCAAGGCACCATCACTCTCACGTCATGCGAGAGCCCACACCTACATCAAATACAATAGGAGTAGTCTTTGGTACCCATACTCTTTTGGGTCCATGGGGATTAGCTCCTTTCCTAACCCAAACAAATTTAGTTGCTAAATTTTCATCATGTATCTTATCATAGCAAAATTTAGCAAGGTGGCCCTTACGTCCACAATGTGTACAAGTGTACACATGAGCATACATAGTGTTCTGTACATGAACGTGCGAAGCATGTGTATGCCGTGGTTTGTGTGCATGCAAAGATGGAACTTGTTTCTTTTGAAACATAGATTCCAAACGTGTATGGTTTATGCCACATTGGCTCAAAGTGGAGCCCAAACAATCCACACTCATCTTTAACAAACAAATATCATTATCAATCCTAGAAGAGGTGCTGCAATAGGTGAGCTAGAATGTGAAGCGGCACTAGCATGGCAAACATGAGAATCTACATCATTTTTCAAAGAAACATTTTCATTAGACATCAAATCCAATTCCTTTGAAATAGAAACAATTTTCATTTTTAAAGATTCATTTTCCTTTACAACAAAATCAAGTTTTAAAGACAAGTTTTCATTTTTCTTCAAAACATCATTACAATCATTTTTTGTTTTCAAAATTTTGTTTTCATTACGTGCAAGTTCAAGTTGGGATTTAAGTGAGTTAAGTTCACTTGAAATCTCATCCCTCTCTTGCAAAGCAATCTCAAGTCTAGCAGATAAATTTTTATTTTCTTCTTTTAAATCAAATTATCCTTTTTCAAAAGTTTATATTTTTGAAATCAAATTTTCACAATTTTTGGCAAGTTCATCATTCAAGCCTTGTGCATCCATACACTCATTGCAATGAGAACTAGTACTAACATCTAGTTGAGTGTCCGAGTGTACCTCAAAGGAGTCATTCCCTTGGACCATGAAGCAACGTTCGTCCGACTCGTCTCGACTAGATCTCCTCTTCTTATTGATAAGCGTTGGTAGCTCGAGAGATGTCAAAATGTTCCATACTGTAAAAGTTGAGTCATAGTGAGACAATACATGTAAATATTTTTTATCAAAGGATGCTCTAAGTGCCTTTAGGGCTAGTGCATTAGCCTCCATATACTTGCTATCACTAAGGTAGGATTCCTTGGTAATGGCAAGGTAAACTTTATATCCTAGGGCTTTTAAATGACAACTCATCATAACCTTCCATATATCAAGTCTAGAGATATCAAACATGGGAGGGCTATCCATGAGTGCAAACTATATGTGTGCAAATGCAAATGCAAATGTAGATTAGCAAACCAAGATCACACTCCTAGGTGGTTAAACTTAATATCAGGAGCGTAGGCTCTGATACCAATTGTAAGTACACCTAGAGGGGGGTGAATTGGTGTACGGCTAATCTAATGAACAAAATGCGGAAATTAAAACTTAAATGGCAACACACTTAGGGTCTGTTTGGTTGTCGTAACTGGCCGTAATTCGTAATCTTAATTAGTAAAGTCTTTTACAATTGTAAATGAGTTACATGTATGTAAGTTTTACGGTATTTGGTTGGTAATATAAAATTGTAAAGTTGGAAGTGTATTGTATTTTACGGTGTTTGGTTGTCGTAATGTATAAGTCGTAAGTGAAAAAGTTGACAACAAAATTAACTATTTGGTGATTTTAAAAGTTTTAATACTGCAAATAAATATTAAAAAAATTAAATATTAAAAAAATTTAATATTAATATATAAAAATAATACAAATTTGTATGACCACAAAATTAACTGTAACTGGGCTGTAAGTGAGTGGTAACTGGGTTGCAAGTGAGTGTTAGTTGAGTTACGTAAGTCTTGCGAATTACGGTCCAAATAAACGTCGTAGTTGTAATTGGGTTGTAAGTCATTTACGAATTACGGACTTTTACGCCTTTTACGACGAAACAAACGGCCCCTTAATGTAACCAACGAGTGTAGCCGAATTCCCGGTGAAGGGCTCTGGACTAACTCCTCTTGATTCCTCTGAATAAGAGTTGAGGTGCTATATGAAGCTCTCGTGGTTAAACACAAGTGAGGCACACACAAACAACACAAGCATATAATATATGAATGAGCAATATGAAATGATGCAAGGCACAATATAAAAGAGAGAGAGTTAGAGTCAATGGATTAAACGCAAATACCGAGATATGTTTCGAGCTTCGAGCACACAGCTCTACGTCCCCGCTTCACACAGAAGGATTTTCAATCCACTAACTTGTCCACACAGGACTCCCACACAGGGAACCTCCACTGAGGATTTGGGGCAAATACAATCGGGAGTACACAACTCCTCTCTCAATCGAATACAACCTCTCACAGAGACAATGCACAACCAACACAAACACCATCTCACACAAGAGGGGTAGGCACTTAGCCAATAGAAATCAATCACCTCACACTTGAGGGATTCCAAACAAACTCCACCTCTCACTAGAGGGAGCTAAACACAATCTCCACCTCTCACTAGAGGAAGCCAACCACAACTTTCACAATCACCTCACAATAGAGGGATACCAAAACAATCTCCTCTCACTAGAGGGATATCACAATGAAAGAAGTTTACAACTTGGTGGTTTTCACAACCACAAACTAATTTTCCCACAAAATAAAGATCCTATAGACAGGATAGCAAGATAGCTCAAGTGTGAAAAACAAAGAGTTTGGAAATTAAAAACTCAAAGAAAAACTCTTGGGAAAACTTCTAGAATAGATAGAAAAATATAGATCAAAACCAATCCCAAAAGACTTTCCTTTTTCTTGATTTTTCCACTCCCTTTTAAAACAAATAAAGATGAAAACTTTGAACCTAAAAACTCCTTTTAAAACTTGGAATTAAAAACTAGAGAAGTAGGAATTTTAGCTCTTCAAAAAAACCTTTTTTAAAACTGGCCAAAGATTGGGGTATTTATAAGCCCAATCAAAATCTGCCCGTTGGCAGCTGACTAGGCCCAGAATGGCCTTCCGGTCGACCGGCAAACGGTCAAAAAAATGACCGTTGAGCCCAGCGGTCGACCGCCCGGTCGACCGTGCCAGTTCCAGAGAGCAACGGCTCTCTGGCCGGTCGACCGCTCGGTCGATCGAGTCTCGACCGAGTCTGGAAACAGAGAGCAGTGCTCTACGCCCAGTCGACCGCCCGGTCGACCGGAGGCTTTCTAGAGAGCAGAGCTCTCTGGCGGTCGACCGGCCTCCCCAGCTTGGCTGCGTTCACATTCTGTGCATGTCGGTCGACCGCTACGGTCGACCGCCCACTGCTACGGTCGACCGGCCCGGTCGACCGACAGTCAGCCAGTCTGACATTTCTGGGACAGAAAAACTTGGGTTTTTAACTTAAATAAAATCCCATAAAACCTGTAAAATTTCACAAAAATAGTTTTAATATAATACTTTGAAATACAAACATGTTTGACTAAAATCAAACCATGTTACAAACATTTTGAACTATTTTTGTGTCTTAGAAATTTTGCCGAAAACCAAAACTCATATTTTCCAAAACTTAAATTTTTGAAATGGAAAATCGTTTTGTCCAAAACTCATCCAAATACAAAAACATGATATTGAAATAACTTGAAGCATGTTGTATATGGATATAATCCAATATACATGAAAGATATATATATATATATATATATATATATATATATATATATATATATATATATACATATATATATATATCAATGTTTTTGACATAAAATCCAAAAATAAGTTTTGTTAAAATACAAAACTCCAAATACATGAATAGGCATATCAAAGTAAGTTTGTCTAAGTATATGAAGCATACATGTATATAGATCAAATCTAATATACATTAAATCATGTAAACTTGTTTTGAATCTATCTATTTAGAAAACCAAGATCGGTTAAACTAAAAACCGAAAATCAATAAACATGAAACGCGTGTGTGTTGTGAACTTGAGCATATCACACTATCTAATCTTTAACAAATGGATCTAAACTATAAACTAAACACTATACCGAAGTCTTCTTGTAGAGCCCCGTCTCCAAGTCGACTCGATCCAAACGTGATCCACTGGGCTTGACTCCAACGAGTGCTAGATATGAACTTTGACGCTCGGGCACTTGAATCACCATGTGAAAGCTCCAAAACTCTTTTGTTGAAGCTAATCACCTACTAATATCTTGGTTAAGTATCTGAAACTAAACATCACAAGATTATTAATAAACTATAACTACATGAGTTAATCATCATCAAAACTAGAGTGGAAGGCTTCTGGGCCAACATGTACCTCAGCCGCCAGATGAGATACTCTCTCAGCTGGCGGCGACGTGGCTGAATCTCAGTCGTTGACCTGGTCGCAGCGCTACCATGATCACAACATTTTTATGAGGATTATTACCATGGTCGCAGTGTTTTTATGAGGACTTCTACCACGATCACAGTGTTTTTGTGAGGACTGCGATCTTAGTCGCAGTGCTAATTAGACTGAATATATCTGAATTTTTTTAGGACTGCGACCAGGACGCAGTAGACTGGGACCAAGTCGCCATGCCGGCTGAGAGAGTTATCTCAGCTGGAGGCTGAGCTACATATACCTCTTTGAAGAATCCAAGTCCAACTTCTTTTAAAACTAAAAAAATGACCCTTCTTTTAATGACAAATTGTCCTACTTATCCAAACTTTCTTCTTTAAGAACGGAAACTAATTTTATTTTAGCAAAAAGTTCCCATATTCTTGAAGAAAACTTTGCAAGGGAGAAAACAACTTACTTAATGTACAAAAAAGAGTTGGAGATGGTAGCGATAAAAAAGAGTTGGAGATATTGGTAGATTGTTTACTTAATTACAACCTTTGTTAGCAAGCCGGGATTTGGTAAAAATATAATAGCGGGCAATATTTGTATTTACTAGGGAATGTAACCAAAAAGACATTCTAAAAAAGGCAACAAAAATAACAAAAAAAGCAAAAAGCATGTATCTAGTGTGTTTGTTTTAAAATAGTTTACTTCCAAGAAACGGATGTTATAGATGTTTACATGTTGACCACCTAATTATTTACATATATACATTTCAACAAATGTGTTATCTAGTATTAACAAATAATTAATATTTTTCTTGTAAATTTTGGCTTATTTTAGATTTTTTTTAGCTTTTAAATAGATTTACTAGCGAAAGTTTTGACTGCATTATAACTTAAAAATAAATAAATAAACTATCATAAAATAAGTAATAGTACAATCTATTAAGGGGGATTTCGTTTCAGTCACCTATGTCAAACCGTAATTAGAAAAAAAACTCACTCACAAAATTTAATTCGCTTCAGCCACCTCTTTTTTAAAGAAAAAGTGTGCGCCCACTTGTCAAGCGCAGAAGTGCTACTGAGAGTCGCACACCAACATCGAGCGCAGAAGCACTGTTGAGTATACTTTAGAGCCGTGAAAAGGACTTAAATGTCCCCGCAGTACTAAGCTGAGGACTGGGACCATGATCGCAGTTCTCACAAAAATACCTAATTTTTGAGTCTTTATTAGGTTTGTGACCATGATCGCAGTCCTCACAAAATGTCATGTTTCTTTATAAGAGTGCGATCATGATCACAGTCCTCTTTATTAAGACTGGGACCATGATTGCAGTCCTCACAAAAATGTCTTATTTTTGAGTCTTTATTAATACTGCGACTATGATCGCAGATCCCACAAAAATGTCCTGTTTTTTAATCTATCTCACTATTATGTGATTGATTAGATTCGATTTTCTCTATCTTCTCGAGATCGAGATCGAGATCGAGATCGAATAATTTATGGTGTTGAAGCTGCTTGCGGGGAGACTCACTTGCAATGGGTAGCATGCTTCCTTCAGGCCAAACGATGAAGAACAACAACTAGATCTGAGAAAAGAGTAAAAGAGAAACAAAAATATATGAGAAAGAAGGAATCGATCTTTCTGATTATTTTTTACTGACGTGCATGAGATTGAGACCAAACAATTTATGAAGCTGAAATTTTTTCCTAATTATGTTAAGGTGGTGGTAGTCAATTTTTCCATCTCCTAATTTGATTGTGGAAGAATTATAGTCATCATATTCTATTTTCCAAAGAATTCAAGGGCACAATTGTCCTTAAAAAATTCGCCCTGCCATAAAATCCCGACTCTCCCAATGCTCTCCGACAATCTCCACCACAATACTCCCATACCCATTCTGCAGATGGATCGGGACATCACCCTCTTCCCTTCATCTCCGAACAACACCTCCCCATAGTCCACCGATCTCGACACCGAGGTAAGTTTAAAACATCACTCACTGCCTCTTTTACTTCAATAAAATGCACTGGCGTCCTCACCTTATTTATTGCTGCCATAGTCGACAGGCTCCTTCTTCCCCGACCTCAGCATGACCCTCGAGACTCTAATGGGCGTCAACTTTGCGACCAAAGATGCGACCCTCAGGCCCGTCACTAGGTGGCGAAGGAATACAGTCGAGTTTCACGTCGGTTGACCAGCCACCAACTCAACAGACGGTTAAAGTCACTGTGTCAGCACCAGCAATAACAACCATCGCAGCCGCAAAGAGTAAAGAAAATTCTTACACCAAACCCTGAATCTGTTGTGCGCGCAATCCAATCACAACAACCAAACAATAGAGAATCCCAAGACCTCCAGCACAAGAACAAACCCAAAACAATCACACGAAGAACACACAAATCACAAAGACGAGATTTAACGAGGTTCGGCCTGAATGCCTACGTCCTCGGGGCAATCAACGGAGAGATTTCTATTAGGAAGATGATTACAATGGCTCTAAGTCTCTTTGAATGCAAGAGAACTTAGGGCTAATACTTTTTCACAGAGATCCTAAACCCTAGAATCACTTTAGGCTTAAATACCCCACATCAGCGGATCAGCAGATTTCACCCAAACCCGACTGTCGGTCGACCAGGACGGTCGACCGACCCTTCTTCCGGTCGACCCGGCGGTCGACCCAGAAAACCCGAGAGTTGGGTTGATTACAGTCAGTCTGTTCCGGTCGACCGGCCGGTCGACCCAGAAAACCGAGAGTTTGGTCCTGCAGTCAGAGCACTTCGGTCGACCGGGCCGGTCGACCGCTCCAACCTCTGTGCATGTTGTGCACGTCGGTCGACCGGGCCGGTCGACCGACCCTCCTGTCTTCTGCTGCTGCTGCTATTTCTTGCCGCTGTCCCTTTGCCTCTCATCGTCGACTTCCTTGGCGATCTTCGACGGCACTTGGCACTCTTCTACAGCTGCTTGGCATGGCATCTCCTTTAATATCATCTCTCCTCCAACAATTCTCCACCTCGGTGAAGATTTTCAAATCTGAGCCGAATTCCGACTCGATAGCGGCTGCACCAACTTGGTTGCATACGTACCCCTGCCCAAGGGATCAAGCCGTCCGTAATTCATCCAAATGAGCTTCAGCAAGCTCACTTCACCTGAAGGACATGGAGCAAGTCTTTGCAGTGTGCAAACTTCACCCCCGACACCACCTTTGTTAGCATATCGGCCGGATTCTCCGAAGTGTGAATCTTCATCAAGTCAATGTCACCTTCCTCTAGAATCTCCCGTACAAAGTGATACCTGACATCAATATGCTTCGTCCTTGCATGATAGACCTGGTTCCTTGCCAAGTAGATGGCACTCATGCTGTCACAGTTTATCTTCAATATATCCTGTTCCACGCCCAAATCATCAAGCAACCCCTGAAGCCAGATTGCCTCCTTCATGGCTTCTGTCATAGCCATATATTCAGCCTCTGTGGTTGACAACGCGACGGTAGACTGAAGTGTGGAGCGCCAACTCACCGGTGCCTGTGAGAATGTGAAGACATATCCCGTCGTCGACCTGCGTTTGTCAAGGTCACCTGCATAGTCTGAGTCCACATAACCTGTGCACTCCTGCTTTCCGGTGTTATCCTTCTCGAATACTAGGCCTACATCAACTGTTCCCTTGATGTACCTCAGAATCCATCTCACAGCTTCCCAATGACCCTGTCCAGGATCATGCATGTATCGACTTACCATGGAGACTGCTTGTGAAATATCTGGCCGCGTACACACCATCGCATACATCAAGCTACCCACAGCATTGGCATATGGAACATGAGACATATACTCACGCTCATGAACACTCCTTGGAGACATCTTCGCTGACAATTTGAAATGCGGCGCCATAGGTGTACTAACATACTTGGTATCCTTGCTGATATTAAACTTCTGCAGTACCTTCTCCAAATAGCCCTTCTGTGTCAAACTTATCCTGCCAGCTTTCCTGTCTCTAGTGATCTCCATGCCCAATACTTTCCGTGCTTCCCCCAGGTCCTTCATCTCAAACTCTGACGACAGCATCTTCTTCAGAGAATCAATAGCAGATCTTGACCTAGAAGCAATCAACATATCATCTACATAAAGAAGTAGATAGATATATTCACCTGATGGTAACTTGTTGTAGTACACGCATGGGTCGAAATGGCTCCGTGTGTACTTCTTCTTCCTGATGAAGCTATCAAATCGCTTGTACCACTGTCTAGGAGACTGCTTCAAACTGTACAGCGATTTCTGTAGCTTGCATACTAACTCTTCCTTCCCTGCAGCTTTGTAACCTGTGGGCTGTGTCATAAAGATCTCCTCCTCAAGATTGCCGTGGAGAAAGGCAGTCTTCACATCAAGTTGGTCAAGTTCCAGCTCATTCTGCGCCACCAAAGCCAATAGAATCCGAATAGACGAGTGTTTAACTACCGGGGAGAACACCTCGTTGTAGTCGATTCCATCTCTCTGAGCGTAGCCTTTAGCCACCAGTCTTGCCTTGTAGCGCACTACATCTTCTTGAAGAGATCCTTACTTCTTAGCAAATACCCACTTGCACCCTATGGCCTTCTTCCCCTTGGGCAACTTAGTAAGTTCCCATGTGTTGTTCTTATAAAGAGATTGCATCTCTTCATTCATGGCTTCTTTTCACATCTCTGCTTCCGAACTGATCTCAGCTTCCCTGAAGGTAGATGGAATAGCCTCTTCAACAACTGGAAGTGCATACGCGACGACCATATCAGTGGTGAGCCAACCCAGTCTCCTAGTATTCCTCCGTGGTCTTCCAACTGCAGTAGAATCTGGAACAGTACCCATGACCTGCTCCTGATCCTCTTCAACATTTTCAGCATTTTCTTCAGTTACTTGATCACCACCCTGTGTCACCTCAGGAATGATCCGAACTGATACTGAATCCTCTAGAGATGGTGGATCTGCATCACTCTCCACCTGCTGCAATAGCTCCTTGGTCTTGCTGGTCTCCACCTGCTTAGAGACCGTAGGCTTCATCAGAGAAGCCTCATCGAATATGACATCCCTACTGATTATGAACTTGTTGTCCTTTTGGTCCCAAATCTTGAACCCATTAGTTCCTCGCTTGAAGCCAACGAACACCCCTTTCTTTGCTCTTGGGTCCAACTTGTCTTCTTTGACATGGTAGTAGGCTGGACATCCGAAAACCCTTAGCATATCATAGTCCTCAGCAGTTCTTCCTGACCAAGCTTCAAGAGGAGTCTTCCCCCCTATTGCAGACGACGGCAACCTGTTCACAAGATGGCATGCATACCCCAAAGCTTCAGCCCAAAACTTCTTTGGCAGTCCTGCATTGGATAACATACACCGAACCTTCTCTAGCAAAGTCCGGTTCATCCTTTCAGCCACCCATTTTGTTGCGGAGTCTCCCGTACTGTGAAGTGCCTCTCTATGCCCTCATCAAGGCATAGCTGTAGGAAGGATCCGATTTGTACTCTCCTCCATTGTCAAAACAGAGGACCTTAACCTTCCTTCCCGTGCTTCTCTCCAGGTTAGCCTTCCACTTCACAAACAGCTCTAGGACTTCATCTTTGTGTCGCATAGTGTACACCCAACAGCGCCTAGAATAGTCATCGATGAACGACACAAAATAGTGGTTATCTCCAATCGATGCAGTCTTGGTAGGTCCCCATACATCCGTGTGAACATAGTCAAGAATACCCTCCGTGCAGTGTGAAGCTGTGCCACATTCACCTTGGTCTTCTTGCCGATGATGCGATGTTCACATAGATCCAACTTGCAGGTCTCAGCACCCTTCAGCAACCCTTTCTTCACAAGAGTTTGCATTGATTTCTCCCCTGCATGTCCCAGCCTCATGTGCCACAGCCGGGTTGAATCTTCCTTCTGACTGGTAGAAGCTGCCACCTGCCCTGTCACTGTACTACCCTTCAAGTAATACAAGTTGTTCCGGCGATCGGCCTTCAACACCACCATCGAGCCCTTTGTCATTTTAAGAACTCCTTCCTTAATAGACACTCCGAGACCCAATGATTCCAAAGCTCCTACAGAGATCAAGTTCCTCTTCAGCTGAGGTACATATCTCACCTCTTTCAGCTCCCTCACCATCCCATCAAACATCCTGATTGGAATAGTGCCAACACCCTCCATGATGCATGGATGATCATCGCCCATGACGACCGAACACCCTTCCAACTTCTCGAAACTGGTAAACCAGTCTCGATGAGGACATACATGATATGTTGCACCTGTGTCCAAGATCCACTCGTTCTCCCCCGAGTAGCCTATGACAGGAGTGATAACTGAAAACGAGAACACTGAAGAATCCGAATCTGATCCATCTGCCTGTGATTTGCTGCTTGCAGTTTTTACCACTTTTGCGAGATTTGCTTCAGATTTTGACTCTTTCTTCTTTCCCTTGAACTTTGGACAGTCTACTTTCCAGTGCCCAATCTCTTTGCAGAATGCGCACTGATTTCTCTTGAGATCCCTGAAGCCCGGCCTGGACTTTGATCTTCCTCTAATCTCCTTTCCCTTCCTTGATGAACCTCTACCTCTTACTTCCAATGCCTCTGCCGATGAACTTGTCTGAGAAGGATGTCTTTCATTCTTCCTTGTTTCATAACTCATCAATGAAGACGACACCTCATCATAATCCAAGCTCTGCCTTCCATTAATGAAGGTCAGTGTGAATGTCTTGTACTCCTCTGCAGGAAGAGAATTCAGAAAGATGACCGCCTTATCTTCCTCTTCTAGCTTGACATCCAAATTCAGCAAATCTGTAAGAAGCTTCGTATATCGGTTGATGTGCTCATTGACTGTGCTCCCCTTCTTCATCCTGAACTGATACAGCTTACTCTTAAGTTGCAACCTGGACTCTACACTCTTCTTCAGGTACTTCTTTTCAAGGGTTTCCCACAGTTTCTTCGCTGACGTCTCATGTTGCACAAGGTATTTTATGTCTTGTGACAAGCATGAACGTATCAAGCCACATGTCGATCTGTTCATCTTCGCCCACTCTTCATCAGTGGTAGTGTTCTTCTTCCTCTCCAATAGGAGAGTGTCTTCGAGGTTTGATGCATTCAGCGCATCCATAACCTCACATCTCCACATGCCGAAATTGTTAGTCCCATTAAACTTAACAACTTCAATCCTTGGGTGATTGTTCATTGCCTTAACAGATGCAGTTTCTTCTGCCATTGAGATTTTCCTGATTCTCTATCTATGCGGAAGATCAACTACCTTGAAATAGATCTATACACAGATAAAAAATATGATTTTTACCTGTCCCTTGAAACCCTAGATCGAGTTTCTCACCAGATCTACTCCACCACGGATTCAACGAGCCCTCCTTGAGTCCTTCTGAGATCGACACACGATCTCCACGAACACCCAATACCTCCGATCTGAGATCGACACACGATCTTGTTGGCCCAAGGTTACAATCACCCATGTTTAGTGTGTTTTGATGATTACAAAACATATTAGTTATTTGTACTAATATTGCTTATTGTTTAAGTGTGTTTCAGGGTTCTAACTCTACTAAAAGGTTTACACCCTAAAAGAAAGTGTTTTGGACTCAAATCAACTCAAAGTGGGCTCAAGACTCAAGTGTTGAAGACCTTGATGGTGAAAAGCCCCCCTTGAAGAGCTTGTAGTACTTAGAACCAATGTAAGAATTAGAATGTTAAAGTTTGAGTGTTGGATATTGGCTCTAGGATACACACACACAATTTGGTTTTGTTAAAATGTGTGTTTTGTATTTAAGTTTTCGTGTTTTTAAATTAGGTTTCATGCTTTAAAAATATATTTACATGACTCTATATTTTACAAAAATAAATACCATGTTTAGATCTTGTTTATATACCCCTACTAGCATATTACTTAAGTTTCCTTAAAGTCAAAAATTATTTTGCAAAATTTTTCAAGTCAAAAAATACACTGTTTTCCTGTTTCAGGCTGACCGGCCGACCGGCCCGGTCGACCGGCCACTGTGCCTGGGCGTGCACGTCTGTGCACGTCCTACGGTCGACCGGGCGGTCGACCGTCTGAGAGCAGGAGTGCTCTCGGGTTTTCTGGGTCGACCGTCCGGTCGACCGCTAGAGGAAGACTGAGAGCAGGTCTGTTCTCGGGTTTTCTGGGTCGACCGGTCGGTCGACCGCCAGAGGACCCGAGCCAACGGCTCTTTGACCAGCTGAGCTGGCGGTCGACCGGCCCGGTCGACCGCCAAGCCTGCTGCTGCCCAACGGCTCTTTCCTCTTTTGTGCAATTCTGAAATCTGTTTTTTGATCTGTTTTTTTGGCAGACTTTTACAGGGTTTTTCAGTTCTTTTTCAGAGCAAATAAGCTCTAAATAAATTGTTTTAAACCTATTTTTCTCCCTATAAATAGAGGAGAAGACTCTCTTTCTAAAGACTAAGAAAAATCCTCAAGTTTTCAAAGTTTTCAAAAGAGAAAAGAAAAGTGTTTAAGCTCTCCATTTTTAATTCTTTCTTGAGCTAGTTTTCAGTTGTGTTCCCTTGCAAAAATCATCTCTACAACTGAGTTTTTCTCACTACACTTCATAGAGCCAAAAATCCCTTACTCATTCTATAGTGAAGTTGTAAAAAGAGTGAGAGTGTTGTAAAAGAGTTTGGTGATCTTGTTGTGATCACTCTTGTTCTTGTTCCTCTTCTTGTTCTTGTGGAGACACCTCTTCGGTAGAGGTTATTGTACTTGGAGAGCTAGGTGCTCGGGTCTTCGGTAGACCATTGTAAGGCGTCCTCGGTGGATAGTGGAAACCCTTCACGGAGGTGAAGGCGGGGAGTAGAGCGGTGGCTCGAACCTCGAAACAAACATCTTGTGTTTGCGATTGCCTTGTGTCCATTCTTACTTTAAATTTCTATTGCACTATATTGCTTTCTATTACTTGCTTGTGATCTTGTTTCTTTCTTTGTGCTATTATTTCAAGCTTGTGATACTTGTGATATATTGTGTGCATCTCACTATTCATCCATCATACTTTGCCTTGATCGATCATATCTCATACAACAAGGTTGCATTACGCACCTCTAACCCATTCAAGGGGAATTGGGAGGAAGGAGTTCAGAACCTCTCACGGGGTATTCGACTCTTAGTCTTGTTTTGAGAGATCGTTACATCATTCATCATACTTAGTTTTAAAAAGTTTGTTAGATTAGCAATAACACCTATTCACCCCCCCTCTAGGTGTTTTTCAATTGGTATCAGAGCTTGGTTATTAGGCTCTTGGCTTAACAACCCTAGAAAGATTCTAATATTGCTAATCATTTCATTCATTCACACTTAGTAAAGATGGCCGATGGTATTAAGACACCCCCTAAGTTTGATGGACTTAACTTTCCCATATGGAAGGTTAAGATGACTGTTTTTTTGCAATCTCTAGGTAGTCGAGTTGCAAAGGCCGTGACCAAACCCTTTAGTGCACCCCCCGGTGATGAATCCACTTGGTCCGAAATAGAGACCAAAGAATTTGATGCCAATGCTAGGGCTCACTATGCACTACTTCAAGCCCTTAATGATGATGACATAGCTAGAGTTATTCATTGCAAGTCCGCATATGAAATTTGGACACATTTGTTAGTTACACATGAAGGGACCTCACAAGTGAAGAGGGCTAAGATTGACCTTCTTCGGTCCCAATATGAGAATTTTTGCATGCAAGAAAATGAAAGCATAGATGATATGGTTACAAGATTTACAAAGATCACTAATGGACATTCTTCTCTAGGTGATGCTATCGACAACGATCAAAGAGTAAGAAAGATCATCCGGGCTCTTCCTCCTTCATGGGAAGTAAAAGCAACAACCTTGAAGGAACTCAATGACATGGAGGAGATGGAGCTAATTGGTCTCATTGGGAACCTCAAAACCCATGAGATGGAGAGGAAAGTGAGGGAGGACATGGCTCCTTCCAAGAAGAAGACAATTGATTGGTAGTGAAAAGTGCATTTTTATCATTATATTTACCATCACATTTTCATATTTATTCCTATAATTCTGTACATTTACTAATATTTTATGATTTATTGTGTGCAGACCTCGAAATATTAAAATAAAGAAATAAAGCCTAAAAAGAAGCCCAAAAGCCCATATTCAAGCCCAATGTAAAAGTTGCAAATATCAATTGCCAAAATTGCAAATACCAAGGGCAATAGTTGCAAATACTAAAAGAAAAGGGATGGACTTCTACTCAACCCTAGTTGCTTGCAAGACAATCCTAAAGATAAAAGGAGAAGAGTTTAAAGATAAATTCGGATTCAGACTGTACACGTTTTAGTATTCAGATCATAACTTTTGCTACAGATATTCAAATCCGATGATACAAGATGCTCCAGAAAGAAGACTGGAAGACCTACAACTATTATGTTGATCAAACTTTCCAATTCAATCCGCAGATAAGACATATTCGGTGATCAACATGATAACAAGTTGCAAGACAGAGTTGTACTGGGACTCTACTTCTTCCAGCTCCTATAAATACCCCTCAGAGTAACAGAGAAAGACACAACAGAAAATACAGAGCCAAAGCTAGGGTTTTTAGGCTTTCTTCTAGTTTAGGTTTTCTTTTCTCTTTTGTAATTTTTATTTTTCCTTTTTGTAAACTGAGAGTGGAGGAAGCTTTCATGGAGGAAGGAGTTCATGCTTGTACTGAGGTGACATAGGTGTAAGCCAACTTTTCTTCTATTGTTAATGAAATCTGCTCGAGGTTTGTCTTTTTTATTCTTGTTTTATTTCTTCATGTTTTTTTCTTGTTTTCTCTGTTCTTGTTTTCTGTTATTGTTTCTCTCTAATATTTTGTGAACCATGAGATCTGATTGCTTCGAGACTGCCTAGCCGAAGAAGAGCACTTGATGGCTTATGGAGATGAACAATCCTTCTTTAGATTGTCTTTTCTTTTCATAGTGTAGGTAGCAAAGGTGGACGATCCTATACGCCATATTTGCACGCCTTCCAAGACAAGGTAAGTCGTTGCGAATAGATCAAAGGTAAGCAAGGTAGAAGAGGTTTGTACGTGTTATAGTTTCTTTCTTTTTAATTTAGTTTAGATCTTCATCTCTCCCACATTTATTCTTCACCTTCTCATTGTAAATATCATATACCATTGTAAATAAAAAAAAAGAAAATAATTTTTAGAGAATCTTACAAACGCTTCTATCACTAGTCCCTCCCTGAGGATCACGACCCGCATAGCCACTGCTACCGCGGATTCGAATTGAGAACCTTGCACATCTTGTTTTAAATCTGATATTCTATATTTTGTGTGCAGGAAAATTTCAATCAACAATAGCCTTCAAAAGTCAATCCACACACTCCGACGAAGACGATGAAGAAGAAGATGACGAAGAGCTCTCACTTCTTGTGAAGAACGTTCGAAGGATGTACAACAAGGCTAAATTTCAAGGAAGGAAGAGATGGCAAGGAGGCAAAGAAGAAAGAAAGATCATTTGCTTTAATTGCCAAAGACCGGGACACATAGTGGCGGAGTGTCCGGATAAAGTGAAACCCTCCACCTCAAAGAAGCCTCACAAGAAGAAGGCAATGAAAGCTACATGGGATTCCGAGAGCGAATCCGAAGAGGAGATTGATACCGCCAACATGTGCTTCATGGCCAATGAAAGCACAAGCAAGGTAACCCCTTCCACTTCTCCTAATGATGAACTTTCCATGGATGAATTAGGAGAAGCTTTTGTAGAATTATCACATAACTATGATTTTCTTAAGAAAAAGTATTTAAAAATGAAAAAGGAAAATGAATCTCTTAATCATCAAGTTTTTACTCTTTCTAAAGAAAAGGATGAATTACTTTCCACTCTTGTTTCCACTCAAAAAGATTTTGATAAGTATAAGATTTCTTGTAAAGGCAAGTCTCCACAAATTGATTCAAATGAGATTACCATGCTTAAAGAAAGAATAGACTCATTGGGAATTGTTTTAAAAAATTGTGAGTTTGATAAGAAGAAGATAGAGGCCATGTTTCCTAAGAAATAAGCCCCTAAGAAAAATGTTCACCATGCTCATGCTCATGTTCATACCACACAACCGTTACATCGTGGCAAACCTCCAAAGAATGCTCACACTTCACACACACATCATGCATTCATGTATGGAAGAGTGTTCTCATGTTCACATTGTGGGCGGAAAGGACACTTAGCCAATTTTTGCTATGATAGACTAAGTGCATCTTATCATAATATTTGGGTTCGCAACACTAACTTTCAAGGACCCAAGAAAATTTGGGTACCAAAGTCAACAATTTTGTTAAATGATATAGGTACCTTCCAAAGCCCAAAGACGTAGAGGATTGTGGTATCTTGATAGTGGTTGCTCAAGGCACATGACTTGGGACATCAACAACTTTGCAACCCTATCAAGATACCATGAAGGTGGCACCGTCACCTTCGGAGATGATGCCAAGGGTAAAATCATCGGTATTGGTAATGTAAAACTCGGCACATCCCCTTTAATTGAAAATGTAGTTTTAGTTGATGGACTCAAGCATAACCTCTTGAGTGTTAGTCAACTTTGTGATAAAGGTTTTGATGTTGTTTTTGATCATATAGCTTGTAAAGTAATTGATAGAATTTCTAATACTTGTGTGTTTTCCAGTTTTCGTGAAAGTAATGTTTATATGATAGATATGTCTAATATGTCTTGTAATATTACTTGTTTAAAAGCCCTCGATGACGACTCTTGGTTGTGGCATAGAAGATTAGGCCATATTTCATTTGACCACATATCTAGGTTAAACACAAAGGAAATGGTGAAAGGTATTCCTTGTTTGAGTTTTGAAAAAGACCGAGTTTGTGACGCATGTCAATTTGGGAAACAAACTAAGTCTTCTTTCAAGTCAATTAAGCATATCATGACATCACGTCCTTTGGAGTTAATCCATATGGATCTATTTGGCCCTACACAAACCAAAAGTCTAAGTGGGAATAGATTTGCATTTGTTTTGGTTGATGATTTTTCACGGTTTACTTGGGTTTTCTTTCTTGAACACAAAAATCAAGCATTTTCATATTTCCAAACTTTTAAGAAAAGAGTTGAAAAAGAAAAAGAGTCTTCAATTTTAAGAATAAGAAGTGATAGAGGAGGTGAGTTCATTAACCTACCCTTTACCACTTTTTGTGAAGAACATGGAATTAAGCATGAACTTTCTTGTCCTAGAACTCCACAACAAAATGGAGTAGTTGAACGAAAAAATTGAACTTTACAAGAGATGGCTAGGACAATGCTAAGTGAATATGGTCTACCACATTATTTGTGGGCCGAGGCCGTAAATACATCATGCTATATATCAAATCGTGTTTTCTTGTGTAAAAATACTTCAAAGACTTCTTTTGAAATGTACTTTTCTAGAAAACCAAATGTTTCATATTTCAAAGTTTTTGGATGTAAATGTTTTGTTTTAAACACAAAAGATAATTTAGGAAAATTTGATGCTAAAGCTTATGAGGCAATTTTTGTTGGGTATTCTAATACAAGTAAGGCTTATAGAATCTTCAATAAATCATCTTTGACTATTGAGGAATCTATACATGTTAAGTTTGAAGAATCTAACTTGTTTGTTAAGAATGTTGTAGAAATAGATGCTTTGGATGAAGGCTTGGAGAAAGTGACCTTGGAGGATACTACTACTATGGGAGACAAGCCAAAGGATGATGAAGGAAGTGAAGCTAAAGTAGAAGAGGCTCAAGGAAATGAAAATCAAACAAATAAAGTGGAGCCTACTCAACAACTTCCAAAGGGTTGGAGATACAATCCTCATCATCCCAAGGACCTCGTCATAGGTGAAGTATCAAAAGGGGTAACCACTCGCTCTAAACTTCATGATTATTGTGGACATTATGCATTTATTTCTCATGTTGAACCCAAGAACGTCCTCGAAGCCGAGGCCGATTCATATTGGTTGTTAGCCATGCAAGAGGAACTCAATCAATTTGAGCGCAACCAAGTTTGGCACCTTGTTCCTAGGCCCCACGATAGACCAACAATTGGTACTAAGTGGATCTTTAAGAACAAGTTGGATGAATCGGGTAACGTTATTAGGAATAAAGCTAGGTTAGTTGCCCAAGGTTACACTCAAATCGAAGGAATCGATTTTGAAGAAACCTTTGCACCCGTAGCACGGCTTGAAGCCATACGGATGACACTAGTATTTGCCTCATATAAAGATTTTAAATTGTTTCAAATGGATGTTAAAAGTGCTTTTCTAAATGGTTTTATTGAAGAGGAGGTGTATGTTGAACAACCCCCCGGGTTTGTTGATCCTACACATCCAGATTTTGTATTTAAATTAGATAAAGCTCTTTATGGTTTAAAACAAGCCCCTAGGGCTTGGTATGAAAGACTTTCTTCATTTTTGATTTCAAATGGTTTTAAGAAAGGTAAAATTGACACAACTTTGTTTACAAAACATGTAGAAAAAGATATTCTTATTGTGCAAATTTATGTTGATGACATTATTTTTGGTTCTACTAATGAATCTCTTTGCCAAGCTTTTGAATCATGCATGAAGGATGAATTTAAAATGTCTATGATGGGGGAGCTCAACTATTTCCTTGGACTCCAAATCAAGCAAAGGACGGATGGGATCTTCATCAATCAAGCCAAGTACACAAAGGAACTCATCAAAAGGTTTGGGCTTGAAGGATCTAAAGTAAGCAAAACTCCCATGGCAACAACTACTAAGCTTGACAAGGATGAACAAGGTAAAAGTGTAGACATTAAAGTTTATCGTAGCATGATAGGTAGTTTATTATATTTGACGGCTAGTAGGCCGGATATCATGTTTTCCGTTTGTCTTTGTGCTCGTTTTCAATCATGTCCTAAGGAGTCTCATTTAGTAGCGGTAAAACGCATAATTAAATACCTTAAGGGCACTATTGAAATGGGTTTGTGGTATCCGAAAACCGGACAATTTGATATGAAGAGTTTTTCGGATGCCGACTATGCGGGTTGTAGGGTAGATAGGAAGAGCACAAGTGGAACATGTCAATTCTTAGGTAATTGTCTTGTATCTTGGTCTTCCAAAAAGCAAAATTCGGTAGCCCTTTCAACCGCCGAGGCGGAGTATGTTGCGGCCGGAGCTTGTTGTGCATAAGTTCTTTGGATGAAACATACTCTCCTTGACTATGATTTACATTTTGATCATGTTAAAATATTTTTGATAATACTAGTACTATTCACATGACAAAGAATGCAAATCAACATAGTAAAACCAAACACATTGACATTAGGTATCACTTTCTTAGAGATCATTATGAGAAAGGTGATATTGATATTGATTATGTTTCTACCGATTTTCAACTTGCCGATATTTTTACTAAACCTTTAGATTATACTAGATTTTCATTTATTTGTGGTGAGTTGAATGTTTGCATTATGGATTCTTAAAGAAAATTTTCTTCTATTTTGTTTGTTTAACCCTTTTTGATGTATGACAAAAAGGGGGAGAAAAAGTATGAGTTTGTTTGATTTTTTTGGTTGTTTATTGTGTATATTTTGATGCATTTGAGTTTTTGACAAAACTATGTGTTTTCAATGCCTTATGTATTTAGCTCTTCATTGACATTTTTGATACATAGCATTATTTGAGGGCGAGCTTTCCATGCTCTTCTTCCATTTTTGTTTAAATTACCTATATGTTTTGTCATCATCAAAAAGGGGGAGATTGTTGGCCCAAGGTTACAATCACCCATGTTTAGTGTGTTTTGATGATTACAAAACATATTAGTTATTTGTACTAATATTGCTTATTGTTTAAGTGTGTTTCAGGGTTCTAACTCTACTAAAAGGTTTACACCCTAAAAGAAAGTGTTTTGGACTCAAGTCAACTCAAAGTGGGCTCAAGACTCAAGTGTTGAAGACCTTGATGGTGAAAAGCCCCCCTTGAAGAGCTTGTAGTACTTAGAACCAATGTAAGAATTAGAATGTTAAAGTTTGAGTGTTGGATATTGGCTCTAGGATACACACACACAATTTGGTTTGTTAAAATGTGTGTTTTGTATTTAAGTTTTCGTGTTTTTAAATTAGGTTTCATGCTTTAAAAATATATTTACATGACTCTATATTTTACAAAAATAAATATTATGTTTAGATTTTGTTTATATACCCCTACTAGCATATTGCTTAAGTTTCCTTAAAGTCAAAAATTATTTTGCAAAATTTTTCAAGTAAAAAAAAACACTGTTTTCCTGTTTCAGGCTGACCGGCCGACCGGCCCGGTCGACCGGCCACTGTGCCTGGGCGTGCACGTCTGTGCACGTCCTACGGTCGACCGGGCGGTCGACCATCTGAGAGCAGGAGTGCTCTCGGGTTTTCTGGGTCGACCGTCCGGTCGACCGCTAGAGGAAGACTGAGAGCAGGTCTGTTCTCGGGTTTTCTGGGTCGACCGGCCGGTCGACCGCCAGAAGACCCGAGCCAACGGCTCTTTGACCAGCTGAGCTGGCGGTCGACCGGCCCGGTCGACCGCCAAGCCTGCTGCTGCCCAACGGCTCTTTCCTCTTTTGTGCAATTCTGAAATCTGTTTTTTGATCTGTTTTTTGGCAGACTTTTACAGGGTTTTTCAGTTCTTTTTCAGAGCAAATAAGCTCTAAATAAATTGTTTTAAACCTATTTTTCTCCCTATAAATAGAGGAGAAGACTCTCTTTCTAAAGACTAAGAAAAATCCTCAAGTTTTCAAAGTTTTCAAAAGAGAAAAGAAAAGTGTTTAAGCTCTCCATTTCCAATTCTTTCTTGAGCTAGTTTTCAGTTGTGTTCCCTTGCAAAAATCATCTCTACAACTGAGTTTTTCTCACTACACTTCATAGAGCCAAAAATCCCTTACTCATTCTATAGTGAAGTTGTAAAAAGAGTGAGAGTGTTGTAAAAGAGTTTGGTGATCTTGTTGTGATCACTCTTGTTCTTGTTCCTCTTCTTGTTCTTGTGGAGACACCTCTTCGGTAGAGGTTATTGTACTTGGAGAGCTAGGTGCTTGGGTCTTCGGTAGACCATTGTAAGGCGTCCTCGGTGGATAGTGGAAACCCTTCACGGAGGTGAAGGCGGGGAGTAGAGCGGTGGCTCAAACCTCGAAACAAACATCTTGTGTTTGCGATTGCCTTGTGTCCATTCTTGCTTTAAATTTCTATTGCACTATATTGCTTTCTATTACTTGCTTGTGATCTTGTTTCTTTCTTTGTGCTATTATTTCAAGCTTGTGATACTTGTGATATATTGTGTGCATCTCACTATTCATCCATCATACTTTGCCTTGATCGATCATATCTCATACAACAAGGTTGCATTACGCACCTCTAACCCATTCAAGGGGAATTGGGAGGAAGGAGTTCAGAACCTCTCACGGGGTATTCGGCTCTTAGTCTTGTTTTGAGAGATCGTTGCATCATTCATCATACTTAGTTTTAAAAAGTTTGTTAGATTAGCAATAACACCTATTCACCCCCCCTCTAGGTGTTTTTCAGATCTCCACCGGATCAGATCTCGAGCCCTTCGAATTCTCAGAAATCCCAAGTGCAACCCGGAAGCTCTGATACCACTTGTTGTGCGTGCAATCCAATCACAATAACCAAACAATAGAGAATCCCAAGACCTCCAGCACAAGAACAAACCCAAAACAATCACACGAAGAACACACAAATCACAAAGACGAGATTTAACGAGGTTCGGCCTGAATGCCTACGTCCTCGGGGCAATCAACGGAGAGATTTCTATTAGGAAGATGATTACAATGGCTCTAAGTCTCTTTGAATGCAAGAGAACTTAGGGCTAATACTTTTTCACAGAGATCCTAAACCCTAGAATCACTTTAGGCTTAAATACCCCACATCAGCGGATCAGCAGATTTCACCCAAAACCCGACTGTCGGTCGACCGGGACGGTCGACCGACCCTTCTTCCGGTCGACCCAGCGGTCGACCCAGAAAACCCGAGAGTTGGGTTGATTACAGTCAGTCTGTTCCGGTCGACGGCCGGTCGACCCAGAAAACCCGAGAGTTTGATCATGCAGTCAGAGCACTTCGGTCGACCGGGCCGGTCGACCGCTCCAACCTCTGTGCATGTTGTGCACGTCGGTCGACCGGGCTGGTCGACCGACCCTCCTGTCTTCTGCTGCTGCTGCTATTTCCTGCCGCTGTCCCTTTGCCTCTCATCGTCGACTTCCTTGGCGATCTTCGACGGCACTTGGCACTCTTCTACAGCTGCTTGGCATGGCATCTCCTTTAATACATCTCTCCTCCAACAGAATCGACAAGTGTTATAGATATGGAAAGCTTGTACACAGGTCAAGTGAATATTCTAAAAGTAAGCAAGTCAACATTGTGGATTATGGAGATGAAGACAAAGAAGTCGTAATCGAGGATATAAGGGATTCCGATTTTGTTGAAGAACATGGAGATCCTATAGCTTGTGTTCTTCAGAAATTGCTTTGCAACTAGAAAATTCCCGACACCACACAATGGAATCAAATCTAATATTCAAGGTTTTTGATCAAGGACAAGTTATGCAATCTCATCATGTACAATGGGAGCTGCGAAAACATTGTGTTTAAAGTAATTGTAGATCATTTGAAGTTAGAGATGAAGCCACATCATCATCCCTACACCATTGGGGGATCAAGAAAGGCCCATGCATTTAGGTAATGGATTTATGTCATGTTCCTGTTTTCATTGGCGAATTCTATTAAGATTTTGTTTCTTGTGATGTTGTCGATATGGATAAGTGTCATATTCTTTTTGGGATGTCATGGCAACATGTTGATGCTATCCACAAAGGAAAAGAGAACATATATATGTTCATTTGGAAGGGCAAACGAGTTGCCATTAAACTAATTCCATCTACTCCAAGTTCAACAAAAAGAAAGGCGCCTAAACTAGTATTCATATGCAACTGCGTTCATCGGAACTCGAGGACAAGTTCTTTTAAAGAGGAAAGAATCATATAGGAGATAAGACATGATGAGAACAAAACAGAGTCAAGATCAACAAGCTGTCGATATACAAAATATGCCTATCGACAGGCGGTGCTCGATAGCTGAAATACACTTGTCAACAGGTTTTTTCGAGAGTCAGGGTCATGACAGTCTGTCGACATGGCCTTTCACCTGTCGACAGTTCTATGCGTGTCAGCCCCAAATCCGTTTCTGAATAGGAGTTGGTTTTTGGGTCTGATTTGAATTCTAATTGATTTTTTTTTTCCTTTTATGTAATTAGGTTTCCTAGTTAGAGTAGTATTCCTTTTATTTTACTTATTTAAGGCTATTATATTTTTATGACTTTTATTCAACTTTGATGTATAGAAATTCATTTTCCTCTTTAAATTGTTCGTGGATTTGAGTTATCTTTTTGTTCATGGATTTGAGTGTTGCACTCGTGAATTCGAGTATATTTTCTACCTGAAAGATCTTTTCAGAATTCGTTAGCGTTAGAATGATATCTATCTGGTGCCATTCGCTTCGCAGTTTGCATCAAATTACCAACTACTATGTAACACCATAAACAAATTATAGTAGCATTTACAGCGATAGAAAATTTAATCTACTAGATCTATAAAAAAAAACCCATATATCCATTAAATTGTAATATATTAATCTATTATCTTTGTAAAGAAAACATTAACAAGTCATGTGGTCTCTTTTACATAGCTTCATCACAGACTGTATTTGAAGTACTTGATTATCCTACTCTGATGGTGGACACTTCTAATCAAAGTTGCACTAGCAAAGAATGGTTTTCCTTGCTGGCATGCATGTATTTGTTCTTATTTTTTTGGTTATTATTATATAAGATACCTGTCTTATTTTATCTAAAATGCATCCAGTTTTAGTTATTCTTTTGTTATTAACATGTCACTTTAATATTAGGGTTCTAATTTTTTAAGGATTTATTTTTCTGATATTATTTTACTGATTATAATAATTTCATGATATTTTTCAGGCACGCTTTGCAGTCATAAGCTTAAAGCAACAAAGTGTGTACATTTTTGTTGATTACTTCTTCACCGCAGAGATATATTGACAGGCATATTCAGAATGTATTGCCACTTGACTGAGATAAGAATCAAACTGATCCAAAAAAAAATCAAGATACGATCACCAAGACAGATTGTGAGGCTGTCCAAAGGAATGACGCATCCCTTCAATGAATGAGCATGTCATACGTGTAAAATGTAGTCGCAGCAAGGAATTGGGACATAATCGCGCAACATGTGAAGCACCAATTGAAGGCTAGATTGGAAGCCATGAAAGTTAACCATGGACAAGTTCTAGGATGTGTTTTTGTTTTCAATTAGGATGACTGTGGTATTTTGGATGTTGGTAAGTGTATTTTTTTTTTTTTTTTCATTCTCGATGTTAATAACTTTATGTAGATAGTTATGATTTAATTTTAGTCTTTCAGTCTAGTTTCCCATGTCATTGTGTCATTCACAAATATCTCATATGGGCCAAGAGTATAATGTACGTAGCTTTTGCGGCCAAGATTATTTCAATTGATAGGCTTGGCCAGTAGTATCTAAACATGTTGTCACAAAATAATTGGGCAAAATCAGAAAAATTCAAGATTCTAAAACTGAAAGCAACATTAATTAAATTTTGTTCTTTCACTCTTCTCTGATGTTTCAAACATTGCATTACAAATCATGTAACAACAGTATGTGATGATTTCCTGAATCTTTTTTTCATTAACTATTGTTATTGCAAAAACAGCAAAATATGCCCGAAGGATACTAGAGTTCTTCTAAATCTATGGGTAGCTGGCCTAGTTCCTGCCTAATTGATGTAATCTCTGCAGTTTTTGTGAGATATGGAGCCAACAAGAGAGAAAAGGATATAACTTGTAATCAAAATCTTTATTCCTCTAGATTAATTTACGTCAACAGTCTCAATACCCAAAATCATTGGCAATGATGCAAGGAGATTTGTGCAATTTTAATCAATTTTGAAATACAAATATCACACAAGAAAGGATAAAACAGTCATCAATTAATAAAAATAGTTCATAAACAACCTATAAATTGATATAAGGATAAAAGAAGAAGATAAGTTGAGGCAGAGGTAAAAAAAATTAATTAGAAAATTATCCCATTTTCCCCTTGTTTGAAATAGAAGATAATGTAACAATCGAGATCATAAATTACAACAAAAGAAAATTGTGCCAAGTTTCAAGAACGAACAGACAAAACTAACAACATTCAGGTATGAACCGATCATTATCTCAAGTTAAAATTGTAGAATACTTAATCAATCAATATTAATTAGAGTGTTTGTCGGTAAGACCTAACTTACAGATAAAAATTGTGAGATTTAGTCCTGAAAAGTTCATTGATTCAGTAAGGCCTAGCTCAGTCAACTGTTAGGCCCATATCGAGCCATCAGAGGCCATTGGTCCTGGGCACTTCGATGACGAGGGCCCGGCCCATTCAACCTTCAATAGATCAAACGAAAGTTTGGTCTGAGATTTTAAGTTCTGATACTTGCTTGGGTTTTTTTTTCTTAATTTTTTTTAATGAAACACAAGGGACCTTGTTGGATCACCGTTTTACTCAAAAAGAGAAAATGGAGCTTTTTTTTTTTCCTCTCAAGGAAAAGGGGTGAAAAAAAGTTTTTTGTATCCAAATGATGCACAAAACGTTTGGAGTTTAGATGTTAAAATTGGCAAACACATGTTTTAAGATGAGAGATGAATATTTGATGACCCTTCAATATCTTCAATATGAATCAAACTTAAGTTGGTAAACCTCTTTACAGAAGTTAAGATTGGAATTCAAATTCCACTTATATTAAGCTACCATATATTTTTGGTAAATAAAAGATAAAAATAAAGTGGAACATACAATAATATAACTTTTTCACTGGAAAGATAGAGGCTAGGATGCGAAGATTATACTGTTAGGTGCAGGAATCGATCTGATAACTAATCAATATCACCGATGTAAAGGGCCAGGTCGGTGAATATCAGGTGGGAGGTTTTTCTGTTCAGTAAAACATTTCTTAATTACAGAACCATCTTTCAATTACCTTCCTTGGTTAAATACCAATTAGACTAGTATTAGTGAGTCAATATACAGTAATATTTATGAGCATAAATATTTCAGTATAACATCTGTATAAAGAATGTTAGTTCACTTATACAGCAATTGGAGTGAAGTGCGCATATAGCGAATCTTCTTAAGACAATTACATCTCTCACTTCGGTGCTAACGGGTTACTGGACGCTGGTCTTCAAAGATATAACACTCCTTCACAGTATTTGAATAGCACTATCAAATCATCGCACGGTCGAACCGTAATTAATCAGTACCTTCACAAAATTTCAATGCAGCAGGACGAAGACAAATTCTAGGGAGAATATTTGTCTTAACTTTGGAGGATTATTCACCGTAGAGAAAGGATGGAGAGAGAAGAATTTATATTTTAAGAAGAGACAGATTCAGATAACAATTCTTTATTATAGAATTTGTTGAATTTCCTTTACTTCTCTTTTTAGACCGAATCTCTTTTTCAAATTTTTCCTTCAAAAATCAGAAATCAGTTCAACGGGAGAGAAGATAATGTTTTCAGTGTATATAGAATCACGAAAAGGAACCGTTGTAACTATTTCAGACAGGAACTAAGTTCAAAAGGAATTGGACCAGGTTGGATCTGAACCCGCTCGCGCCTCGACTCTGACACTGGGCTGGGCGGTGGCGCGCGCGCGCGCGAAAATTTCAAGTACCCAAAGGGCATGAGTTTTGTTCCCATTTTCTTCTATTTATACACTTCAATTGTTCATCTCATATCTAATGTGGGACTAAATGCTTTTAGCTATCTTAAATTCACTTTAGCTTTTGAATTAAGCGAACTTAAGACTTGAATATCTCATTCATTCTAAAATGGAATTAAACTTTTAAATATACCACATTCATCCCTAATGGAAGGAGAACACACTCCAGTCATTATCCGTCGTCTTAATTCAGCTCAAAAATTCATGTTTTAATTCTTCATTTTCCCAACATTTACAACTTACGGGGAGTTATAATGTTAGTCCACTCACCAAAAGTAAGAAGGAAAAGTGAAAATAAATAAGAGATCAAGAATTAGAAGATAGAAAGGAATGATAGATTGGTGCGCAGAGAGAAGGAAACTTAAAAAAACAATTAGTTTTGCTAAATTATGAGAACAAGGAGCTCGAAACAAAAAAGGGAGAGAAATACACACGCATATAAACCCATCACTATTAAAGTAAAAAGGAATAGAGATCCAAATAATGTTATATCTAACAAGACGAAGAATCAATAGTCTTAAAGGATGATAAAATTAGAAAAAAAACTGAAGTTTTTTTTTTTTTCCAATGAAGTGTTTGATGAGAATCACACAGGAGAATTAACATAGAAACAAACATTTTGATCTATGATAATAATTATTGGTATTCTAGAAAAAAGTAGGCTTGTTAAATTGAAGTGTTTTAAATAAAATGAAAATTAGGAGCCTGTAAGAACCGATAATATTTCTATTAAAGTTTGGACATATCTTGGGTATATGGATTTAGTATGATTAGTTCAGTTACTCAGAAAAATTATACTGAAACTTTAGGAGAGAGAAACCAAGTAATGATTAAGGAAAAAAAAGTATATTAGTAAGTAGCTTTTATGCTCCAAAAGTCAGCCATGAAAGTTGCCTGTCTATTAGATTTTGGTACGTGCTACGCACATGCAACAAAAGTTGAAAATGATAGAGAATAAAATTTATTTAGGATATTTCTTTATATCTTTTTATATTTTACTTGCTATTATAGTGGGGCAAAATATGTCCAGACCCTTGGTTTTTTTCCTAAAGTTATTTTTTTATATTTTTCGAGAGAGTGAGTTGAGAAGGAGGAGGAGGACGAGACCTTTATTTTGCTAATCAAAGAAATATTTAATTTTGTTAGAGATATCATAAAAATAGGGGAGGATAAATTAGTCTAAGTGGAATAGAAAATTTTGAAAACTTATCGATAAATTGATACAGGGACATAATTCCTTTTTGAGGTAATATATAGAGAAATAATAGAATTAAAAGTCTCGTCAAGCGTTGCGGCTAAAACCAACTTGATTTCTATATTAACGATTTTATACCAACTTATTCGAAGATCTAGTCAGAAGCTCAAAATTGTCAGTTTCATCACCATCAACCCATTGATGAGGTTTCACTAATCTTGTGCTGAAATTTCTCATTAATGAGAATCATAGTACAGTAGTACCCCATCATTCAAGATTTCATGACTCTTGGGACAAAGGACGCAAATCTCCGGAAATGAAAATTTCATGAGATCTCTGAAAACACAACAATTACAATACTAATTGACGAGCACCAATTCAATCTTAATACAGCACTGAGCTTCTCAAATCGCTTAATGTATACTCAAAAATTCAGCTGAAAGCAGTGTAGAATGCAGAATATTAATGATTAGCGAGCTTGTTAACAAGTGCGAGTGCATTGCTCGTGTACTCCTTGGCAACACCAACTCTGCCCCCAACGTCCACTGCCACCACTTCCCTTAGCCTCCTTCAGCCCGTTGGTGCACGTCTCCTCGTTCGCCAGCGCGGCGCTCATCCACGTCATCACGTTCGACAGGCACCACCTCGGCTCCGTCTCGTTCGCCCCCTTCTTCAGCTTCTTGAGCTCGGCCATGGAGTCCTTGGTCCTGTCGGCCGCGGTGCCCAGCACTTGTGAGCAATCTTTAAGCGCTTTTGCGGCCGTCGGGCCGTCGCGCAGAGAGTTTGTCATCATAGATGATGAAGCTGCGAGACCCGGATGCAAGAATTTTATGGGCTTTTCATTGGTTATTAAATTATATATTTTATAGAGCTGATAAAACCCGAATAAAAAGAAACTTTGCGTAGATTAAACCAGTTGACACAAAGTGGTATTCTTGTTGGAGGAGAGAGTACAGTAGAGGAGGTGAAGTCATGCCAGGTGCTGTTGAAGACTGCCAAGGAGTCTATGACGAAAGGCGAAGGAACAGCGGGCAGGAAGAAGCAGCAGCAGCAGAAAAGACAGTGGTCGGTCGACCGGACCGGTCGACCGACGTGCACTAAATGCACAGGATTGCTTCGGTCGACCGGACCGGTCGACCGGAGAGGGTCTCTGTAAGCAACCCAACTCTCTGTTTGTTTCGGTCGACCGGCTCGGTCGACCGTAAGAGGGAGTCGGTCGACCGGCCGGTCGACCGACAGTCGGGTTTTGGGCGAAATCTGTTGTTTCGGGAAGTTATGTATTTAAGCCCTGGTTGTAATTTTCTAGGGTTAAGTGCCTAGACAAAGTATAGCTGCGGACTCTCTTGTGTTGATAGAGATCCAGAGCTATTGTAATCCATCTTCCATAAAGAAAAACTCTCTCCGTGAATTGCCCCGAGGACGTAGGCAGGTTGGCCGAACCTCGTTAGATCTGGTTTTTGCGATTGGCTGTTCTTCTAGTTTGTTTTTCATTGTTCTTGGTGATTGAGATCAGGTTGGATCTTCTAAGGGTTGTTGTCTCCGAGCACAACAAGTGGTATCAGAGCTCCAGGTTACGCTTGGGATATTCTGAAGATTCAAAGGGCTCCAGATCTGATCAGGTGGAGATCGTGTGTCGATCTCAGGTCAGAGGCATTGGTGTTCAAGGAGATCGTGTGTCGATCTCAGGTGGACGCAGGGAGGGCTCGTTGAATCAGGGGTGGAATAGATCTGGTGAGAAACTCAAGCTAGGGTTTCAAGGTAGAGGTAAAAATCACTTTTTATCTTAGAAATAGATCTATTTTGCAAGTATTTGATCTTCCGCATAGTTAGAGGGTCAAGGAAAGGATCTCAATGGCAGAGGAATCTAAGTCTGTTAAAACAATGAACAACTCCAGGATTGAAGTTGTTAAGTTCAATGGAACTAACAATTTCGGGATGTGGAGGTGTGAGGTTATGGATGCATTGAATGCACAGAACCTCGAGGACACGCTCCTTTTGGAGAAGAAGAAGGATACTACCACTGATGATGAGTGGGCAAAAATGAACAGGTCGGCATGTGGCCTGATTCGCTCATGTTTGTCACAAGATATCAAATATTCTGTTCAACATGAGAAGTCAGCAAAGGATATGTGGAATACCCTCGAGAAGAAGTACCTGACAAAGAGCGTGGAGTCAAGGCTGCAGCTTAAGAGCAAGCTGTATTTGTTCAGGATGCAGAGGGGAAGCACAGTAAATGAGCACCTCAACAGGTTTACAAAGCTTCTTACGGATTTGCTAAATGTGGATGCCATTATAAGTGAGGAAGACAAGTCAGTCGTTCTCCTGAACTCTCTTCCACCGGAGGAGTATGAGATATTTACAATGACATTCATAAATGGAAGGCAAACCTTAGACTATGATGAGATATCGTCAGCACTGATGAGTTATGAGAAAAGGAAGAATGAGAAACATTCTGAGAGATCTAGTTCATCAGCAGAGGCTTTGGAGGTAAGAGGCAGGAGCTCATCAAGGAAAGGCAAGGAGGTGAGAGGAAGATCGAAGTCAAGACCGGGCTTAAGGGATCTTAAGAAAGACCAGTGCATGTATTGCAAAGAGTTTGGGCACTGGAAAGTTGACTGTCCAAAGTACAAGGGGAAGAAGAAGGAATCAAAATCTGAGGCAAATCTGGCAAGAGTGACAAAGGCTGCTAGCAGTAAATCACAGGCAGAGGATTCAGATTCAGATTCTTCGGTATTCTCGTTTTCAGTTACTACTCCTGTTGTAGGTTACTCGGGGGAAAACGAGTGGATCCTGGACACAGGTGCTACATATCATGTATGCCCTAATCGAGATTGGTTTACTAGTCTTGAGAAGCTGGAGGGATGTTTGGTCGTCATGGGCGATGATCATCCATGCATCATGGAGGGTGTAGGCACAATTCCTATCAGGATGTTCGACGGGATGGTAAGGGAGCTAAAGGAAGTGAGATATGTCCCTCAGCTGAAGAGGAACTTGATCTCAGTGGGTGCTTTGGAATCATTAGGGCTCGGAGTGTCTATTAAAGAAGGTGTTCTTAAAATGACGAAGGGCTCAATGGTGGTGTTGAAGGCCAACCGCAGGAACAATTTGTATTACTTGAAGGGTAGTACAGTGACAGGCCAGGTGGTAACTTCGACCAGTCAGAAGGAAGATCTAACCCGGCTATGGCACATGAGGCTGGGACATGCAGGGGAGAAATCTATGCAAGCTCTTGTGAGGAAAGGGCTGCTGAAGGGTGCAGAGACCTGCAAACTGGATCTGTGTGAACATTGCATCATAGGCAAGAAGACGAAGGTGAAGTTTGGTACAGCTTCACACTGCACCGAAGGCATTCTTGATTATGTTCACACGGACGTTTGGGGACCCACAAAGACTGCATCAATAGGGGGAACCCATTACTTTGTGTCGTTTATCGATGATTATTCTAGGCGGTGCTGGGTGTACACCATGCGACACAAGAATGAAGTCCTAGAATTGTTTGTGAAGTGGAAGGTTAATCAGGAAAGGAGTACAGGAAGAAAAGTCAAGGTCCTTCGTTCTGACAACGGAGGAGAGTACAAGTCAGACCCTTTCCAGAAGCTATGTCTTGATGAGGGCATAGAGAGGCACTTCACAGTAAGGGAAACTCCGCAACAGAATGGGGTGGCTGAAAGAATGAACCGAACTTTGCTAGAGAAGGTTCGGTGCATATTGTCAAATGCAGGATTACTAAAGAAGTTCTGGGCTGAAGCTTTGGGGTATGCATGCCATCTCGTCAATAGGTTGCCGTCGTCTGCAATAGGGGGAAAGACCCCCTTGAAGCTTGGTCGGGTAAAGCTGCAGGAGATTATGATGTGCTCAGGATATTTGGATGTCCAGCCTACTATCACGTAAAAGAAGACAAATTGGATCCGAGAGCGAAGAAAGGTGTGTTTGTTGGCTTCAAGAAAGGAACCAAGGGGTTCAAGATCTGGGACCAACAGGACAACAAATTCATAATCAGCAGAGATGTCACTTTTGATAAGGCCTCGATGATGAAGCCTACAGTCTCTCAGCAGGTGGAGACTAAGAAGACCAAGGAGGTATTGCAGCAGGTGGAGAGTGATGCAGATCCACCATCTCTAGAAGACTCAGTATCTGTGAGGATCATTCCTGAGGTGACACAGGGAGGTGATCAAGTTGCAGAAGAAGATGCTGAGGTTGTTGAAGAGGATCAGGAACAGGTTATGGATACTGGTGATCAAGTTCCAGATCCCACTGCAGTTGGAAGACCAAGGAGGAATACTAGGAGACCTGGCTGGCTCACTACAGACATGGTGATTGCACATGCACTTCCAGTTGTTGAAGAAGCCATTCCATCTACTTTCAGGGAAGCTGAAATAAGTTCAGAAGCGGAGTTATGGAATGGGGCCATGAATGAAGAGATGCAGTCTCTTTATAAGAACAACACATGGGAACTGACCAAGTTGCCCAAGGGGAAGAAAGCCATAGGGTGTAAGTGGGTATTTGCTAAGAAGCAGGGATCACTCCAAGAAGACAAAGTGCGCTACAAGGCAAGGCTGGTGGCTAAAGGCTACGCACAGAGAGAAGGGATCGACTACAACGAGGTGTTCTCCCCAGTTGTAAAACACTCGTCTATTCGGATCCTATTGGCCTTGGTGGCACAGAACGAGTTGGACCTTGACCAACTTGATGTGAAGACCGCCTTTCTCCACGGCGATCTTGAGGAGGAGATCTACATGACTCAGCCCACAGGTTACAAAACTGCAGGGAAAGAGGAGTTGGTATGCAAGCTGAAGAAATCGCTGTACGGTTTGAAGCAGTCTCCAAGACAATGGTACAAGCGATTTGACAGCTTCATCAGGAAGAAGAAGTACACAAGAAGTCATTATGATCCATGTGTGTACTACAACAAGTTACCATCTGGTGAGTATGTCTATCTACTACTTTACGTAGATGATATGCTAATTGCTTCTAGGTCAAGATCTGCAATTGATTCTCTGAAGAAGACTTTATCGTCTGAGTTCGAGATGAAGGACCTGGGGGAAGTAAGGAAAGTATTGGGTATGGAGATCACAAGGGACAGGGAAGCTGGCAGGATTAGCTTGACTCAGAAGGGCTATCTGGAGAAGGTACTACAGAGATTTAATATCGGGAAAGATACAAAGACTGTAAGTACACCAATGGCGCCGCACTTCAAGTTGTCAGCGAAGATGTCTCCAAGGAGTGTTCAGGAGCGTGAGCATATGACTCATGTACCATATGCCAATGCAGTGGGAAGCTTGATGTATGCAATGGTGTGTACAAGGCCGGATCTATCACAGGCAGTTTCCATGGTTAGCAGATATATGCATGATTCAGGTCAGGGTCATTGGGAAGCAGTGAAGTGGATCCTGAGGTACATCAAGGGTACTGTTGATGTAGGCCTCGTGTTTGAGAAGGACAACACTGGGAAGCAAGAATGCATAGGGTACGTGGATTCGGACTATGCAGGTGATCTTGACAAACGCCAGTCGACGACGGGGTATGTATTCACATTCTCGCAGGCACCGGTGAGTTGGCGCTCCACACTTCAGTCCACAGTCGCATTGTCGACTACAGAGGCAGAGTACATGGCCTTGACCGAGGCCATGAAGGAGGCGATTTGGCTTCAGGGATTGCTAGATGACTTGGGAGTGGAACAGGAGATCTTGAAGATACACTGTGACAGTATGAGTGCCATTTATTTGGCAAGGAACCAAGTCTACCACGCAAGGACGAAGCACATCGATGTCAGGTATCACTTTGTTCGGGAGATTCTGGAGGAAGATGACATCAATTTATTGAAGATTCATACTTCGGAGAATCCGGCCGATATGCTTACAAAGGTGGTGTCGGGAGTAAAGTTTGCACACTGCAAAGACTTGCTCCAGATTCTTCAGGTGAATTGAGCTTGCTGAAGCTCATGTGGATGAACTACGGAAGGCTTGATCCCTTGGGCAAGGGGTACGTAGGCAACCAGATTGGTGCAGCCGCAATCGAGTCAGTGTTCGGCTCAGATTTAACAATCTTCACCGAGGTGGAGAATTGTTGGAGGAGAGAGTACAGTAGAGGAGGTGAAGTCATGCCAGGTGCTGTTGAAGACTGCCAAGGAGTCTATGACGAAAGGCGAAGGAACAGCGGGAAGAAGAAGCAGCAGCAGCAGAAAA
The DNA here is from genome assembly GCA_038442645.1 of Agave tequilana. Lineage (NCBI taxonomy): Eukaryota > Viridiplantae > Streptophyta > Magnoliopsida > Asparagales > Asparagaceae > Agave > Agave tequilana. The sequence goes on along the minus strand of JAVJIF010009500.1, from coordinate 98,027 downwards.
GACAGTGGTCAGTCGACCGGACCGGTCGACCGACGTGCACCAAATGCACAGGATTGCTTCGGTCGACCGGACCGGTCGACCGGAGAGGGTCTCTGTAAGCAACCCAACTCTCTGTTTGTTTCGGTCGACCGGCTCGGTCGACCGTAAGAGGGAGTCGGTCGACCGGCCGGTCGACCAACAGTCGGGTTTTGGGCGAAATCTGTTGTTTCGGGAAGTTATGTATTTAAGCCCTGGTTGTAATTTTCTAGGGTTAAGTGCCTAGACAAAGTATAGCTGCGGACTCTCTTGTGTTGATAGAGATCCAGAGCTATTGTAATCCATGGATTATCCATAAAGAAAAAACTCTCTCCGTGAATTGCCCCGAGGACGTAGGCAGGTTGGCCGAACCTCGTTAGATCTGGTTTTTGCGATTGGCTGTTCTTCTAGTTTGTTTTTCATTGTTCTTGGTGATTGAGATCAGGTTGGATCTTCTAAGGGTTGTTGTCTCCGAGCACAACAATTCTTACATGAGAGAGAGGAGACGTGGGAGGTGACCGAGCGTACGCGCGAGAGGCTGAGGAACGTGGCGACCTGCGAGAGCTTTAAAGGGCTGCGGCCGATGGAGGCGGCGTAGGGAGAGAGGGAAGTGAAGCAGAGGTTGGGGTAGACGGTGGAGGAGCAACTTGTACGGATGACTTCAATCGGGCCGGCGGTGGCGGCGGATTGGGATGGGTTTGTGAGTGTGGAGATGACGGTGAGAATGAGGAAGAGGAGGCTTGTTGCCAGTTTTGCCATGACGAAGTAGCCAGTGATGGAGATCATGAGGTGAAGAGGTGATGAATTTATGTGGGGAAATTTGAGTTGGTTTATTACGAGAATGCCACACTAGGTCACGGTGGGAGCTGGTGAGGAACTGATAGATGAAGGGTTCAGGTGGGAAGGAGGACGACGCTTGCGCCCTCGGCTCGTTGAATTCAGATGGATGTCTGCTAATGAGAACAAAAAAACCTCATTTATTGTCGTCATTAATACATTATGCTCGGCATTTGATCATTCATGATCATGTTTTACCTCGGTTCAAACAACATCATCCCACTTGTATAATAATAACAACAACAATAATAATTAATATCACTATGAAGCCAATCAAGAACTAACAAACTAATTTTAATTAGATGGTACACGAAGATGACGACCTATATGTGTATGGATTAAAAAAATAAATTAAAAAAGAACATATGAGTTCTGAGCCAATACTTGAAATTGAAACTTTCACAGTCCACTCGCGCTATTTTACTAGTGAGTCAGGTCCTACTATCATGTCTTATTGTGTCGATCTCTCAACTTATGAGTTGCGCACATTAAAAGATATATGTATATCATGAACCTTAATTTCATATCAAGTAACCGGACACAATACTAACGATATTTCAAGATTTGGGTCCGATCCATATTATGTTCGGTGACTAAAATAATAAGTCAAGTAATATTTGATCCATATTAATAAAATTTACATTAATCTTTAAAAATGCTAGCTTCCGGGCATTCTCAAAGTCAAATGCCAAAAACTCTAGTTTGCACACAAAAGCAAATTACACTCTCAATTACATTTTAGGGGCACAAACGTGCAAATGCATGAGCAATAGACGAATCATGATTAAGATTGAAATCTCTGTATGAAGCTCACTTCTAATTTTTCTGTGAAAAGTAATATCTAAATATAGCATGATTCTTCTCGTATTATAATAATAGAGATCAACCGTTGAGCTCAACCGTCAGTGATAACTATCCCGCAAATTGTTAACAAACCCTAATGCGCTGCTTGTATACTTCTTAGCCTTCCGAACGCTCCCACTCACCGGCGTGACCACCGCCCCCATCTCCTTCAATCCGTCCGTACACGTGTCCTCCTTCGTCAGCGCGGCGCTCATGTACGTCTGCACGGTCGCCAGCCTCCACTGGACGCTCGGTCCCGGCCGGGCCCCCTTCAGCTTCTTGAGCTCCGACAGCGAGTACTTGGTGTTGTCCATGGCATCCTTCAATAGCTCCGTACAGTCCTTGAGCGCCTTCACCGTCTTAGTGTCGGGCCTCGGTGAACGCAGTGCCTTCTGGTAGAGGGTGGAGGCCGTGGACGCTGCGGACTGCACGTTGGCCAGGCTGACCGCTGTGGCCGTCTGCGCGAGCTGCAACGGGTCTGACTTTTGGGGAGCTGAGGATGAAGATGAGATGGTTGCCATTGTGGCCAGTAGAAAGAGGAGGGAGAGTTTTGAGATGGCCATTGCTGGTGAAGAGTTGAGGGTTGCTTAGGCTCGAGTTTTGAAGGGGGTTTGTATATATATAGCTTTCTGAGTTGTGAGGCAGTTGTAATATTAGTTTGGGAAATTAAAAATATTTTCCTTTTTTAATGAATTTTGTGCAGAAAAGTCCAGTTGAGCTTTCAACTTGCAACAATCAGTAAATGAAGATGAAAAATTAGGATATAAAAGACCTTGAATCAATCTGAATTTGAAGCCAACTAATGTCTAGAGATTTTAATTAAAAGACCTCATTAAATATATATATACTAGTTTTTGACTTGTTCAAAATTTAATATGAGATTTACTCTAAAATTGTGGATAGTTTATGTGTACATATATTCTTGTTCATGATGAAAATAGAAGATAAACATAGTACTTCAATGCAAAATGAGAGACTTGCAATGCAAGTGTTGCTAATAGTGTATAATAATAGAGATAGGCTTGTGTCCTTCCAAAAGGATTTGAGCCAGAATCCTTCTAACTCAAATACAACCCTCTATATTATTTCAAGTGTTTATAAACTAAAAATCAAGTTTTTGAATATATTTTGCCCATCCATCAAGCGACGCAAAATGGACAGCCGAAAGTAATAATTTGGTTATGCTCTAAACATTTAAAACCCTTACAAACCAATTTTTTTTAGGTTTCAAATGTTCTATATTATTAAACTAACCAACTCGTCGTCCGCTTTTTCTCTGCTTGATGGATAGAAAAAAAGTATTCAAAACACTTGATTTTTTGTTTATAAATATTTGAAATAATATAAATCAACTTCAATGGAGATCTTGTATTTGAATGTTGATTTTGATTTATAAATACTTGAAATAATATAGATCAATTTCTAACAGAGATCTTGTATTCGAATGTCAGATGTTGATATTTGAGTTGGAAAGATTCAGGCTCAAATTCTTTTGAAAGAATACAAGTCTATCTTTACATGATAATAGCATTATTGTTATAATAATACAGCACTCTCTATTTGCAGCTCCCACTATTGCTTCAGCGCTTCTAATGCCCCATAATCCGGGCATCACATGCATTAAGGATAAACCCTAGCATTTACAAAGTCAAACTTGAACCTTGTCCGCCTCTCTAATCACTTTCTCAAGTTGTTCTCAAAAATCAATTAGGATTTTAGGATCTAGGTCCCAACAAATCTAATATTTGAATATTAATCCTAAATAATATTATATTTGAATATTAGTCTTCTCTAATATGAAGTTCACTTGATATTCGTCCTTTACTATTTATTCCGTCCAACAATCATAACTAACCATGCTAAAAAATCTAAGTAGAATGTTAAATTGCAAATTTGACTGAAACTTTAGAGTTAGATGAGTGAGAAAGAGTCAATCGAATGGCATTGTACATAAACTTTATAAGAAAAATTCTTTGCAGAAAGAGAAGTGTGAACATAAAAAGTCAATAAAATAAAAAAAAAGAATGCAAGAAAATTGTTGTGTAACTTGGATCAACACAAATAAGAAAAAAAAAGCAATAAAATAAAAGTGCTAACATAATAAGAGAATAATAAACTATTTCTTGTTTTGGAATAAATATTTTAACTAGATAGACTTACAACAAATGAGTGATAAAATTGTGAAGGGCTAATATCTAAATATGACACTGAAAGGGGCTAATAATCTAATAAGAGATTTTTTAGAGAGTTAGACTCTAAAAACCCAATCAATTATTATTTACAATATTGAATTTTAGCAATGTGAACTAAAAATCAAGTTGGCTTGCATATTCCTTCATGAATGATTTCAACCATCATTGCCAGCTTTGGTTTGATAATCAAAGCTCACATGGTGTTATAGTACTTGTTATACTTTAGCTTGTACCTTAATGTTTTGTAACTCACGCAAGATAGGATGGTCATGTGCTACATGTTACATACAACTCAGTTTTAGTGAAATTCAATCTCTCTTACATTGTGAAGTCAAATTCAAATTGGCCTCTATAATTTCACAAGAGTTTCCCACATGAAATCTATGGAGGCTAATTTTTTAATATATTTTAGAGAACGGTGTTCCAGGAGCATAAAAACTCCCCAAAAATTCCTCGCAGAACAATAAGTTTCAGAAGCCTTGGTAAAATATCATATTTAACTCTTAAATCCCAAGAGCTTTATTAGATCCAACAGAAAATACAGCTACGCATGCATTCCTGAACCCAAGAGCTGTCACAAGGCGGGCTTCAGAATGCCCTAATTATCTATTAATTTGTGAAGGCACTGGCAATGGATCCCATACCATCCACTTCCAAGCGAGCGATGAGATTCATTCATCTTCGTTGGTTGGTGTAGTGGTCGGATTTGTAGGGAGAGAGGAGATAGATGAGATAGAGGAAGATAGCACAGAGATTGGAAGACAAAGGAGCGAGAAATAGCGCATGCAGCAGGCTACAACAGGACACGGTCGACCGTCCGGTCGACCGATGCAAGGATCCGGTCGACCGCCCGGTCGACCGGTGTGCACGAGGTGCACCGACACAGAACGGTCGACCGCCCGGTCGACCGTTGCAGGAAAGCGGTCGATCAACTGAAAGGAGCCAAGTCTCGATTGGTGCCGGTCGACCGGGCACACCGGCCGGTCGACCGGTAGACGCATTTTCTGTTGTCCTTTATAGATTCGGATTCCTTTTCTGGTTAGGATCGAATTCAGTTGAGGTTTCCTAAAACCCAGGGACTCTGTGGCTATAAATAAGAGTTAGAGCCCTCATGTATTGTATCCCACTGAAAATCTCCCTTGAAAATTCTTTGAAGAAGGAATAAGTTGTAATTGATTGTTGAATCAATAAAATCTCTCTCTCTTGCCCCGAGGACGTAGGCACGCTGCCAAACGTATTGATTGTTTTTCTCTATTGTTCGCTGTTCTTGTCGTATTGGGTACGTCTCTGGCTGCATCAGTCTCTATCTGGTTGGTGGATTCCTCAGAGTGGTTGTTATCCAGTGCACAACAATTGGTATCAGAGCATCCCAGGTTAGTCGTGGGATCGTGTGTTAATTCCAAGGGCATTAGTTGCTGTTTGGCGAAGATCGTGTGTCGATCTCGGAGCGACATTGGGACTGTTTGTGGGATCGTGTGTCGATCTCAAAACAGCATGTAGATTGTTCGAGGAATCAATTTGGAGGAGTAGATTGCTTCGAAAACTCTTCGAGAGTCTCGCGTGGAGGTAAAAATCCTATCTTTATCTAGTGTATTTTATCTAACTCCGTTTGTTTTCGCATTGCTTTGAGGAATCAGTTGAGAAGATGGCAGGAGAAGGTACATCATCGGGAAAATTCATGAATCCACATCCGCTGAGGATTGATGTGGTGAAGTTCAACGGCATGAACAACTTCGGTATGTGGAGGTGTGAGGTGATGGATGCGCTGACGGCATCAAATCTTGATGACACTCTACGATTAGAGAAGAAGAGCGCATCAACAACTGAACAAGATTGGGACAAGATGAACAGAACGGCGTGTGGCTTGATCAGGTCTTATTTGACACAAGACATCAAGTATCATGTGTTGCATGAGACATCTGCGAGGCAGCTATGGGAGATCCTGGAGAAGAAGTATCTGACAAAAAGCATAGAATCGCGGTTACAGTTGAAGAGTAAGCTTTATAGTTTTCAAATGGAAATAGAATGCTCCATCAATGAACACTTGAAGTGCTACATGAAACTTCTTATAGATCTAGTTAATGTGGATGTGGAGATCGATGAAGAGGATAAGGCGGTAATCCTATTGAATTCTCTTCCTAGAGAAGAGTATGAGACATTCACTCTTACATTGATCAATGGAAGAAAATCCCTTAACTACAATGAGGTGTTTGCTGCTCTTGTGAGTTACGAAGTAAGGAGACAGAATAGATTGTCTTCTTCGGAGAACACAACAGCAGAGGCATTGGCGGTAAGAGGCAGGATTCAATAGAAAAAGAAGAGACGATCAGGGAAGATTGAAGTCCAGATCAGGCTTCAGAGATCTGAAGAGGAATCAGTACGCCTTGTGCAAGGAGTTAGGTTACTAGAAAGTTAATTGCCCGAAGGCCAAAGGTAAGAAGATGGAGTCAAAGACCGAGGCGAATCTCGCACAGGCAGATGGATCAGATTTAGACTCATCGGTATTCTCTCTATTATTACTCCTCTTATTGATTACTCAAATAATGCTGAGTGGATCTTAGATACCGGAGCTACCTATCATGTCTGCCCAAATAGGGTGTGGTTTTCTAGCTTTGAGAAGCTAGATGGATACTTCACGGTCGTGGGTGATGATCATCCGTGTAATGTAAAAGGGATAGGTACAGTCCGTGTTAAGATGGTTGATGGGATAGTATGAGAATTGAAGGAGATGATGTATGTACCTCAACTAAAAAGGAGTCTTATCTCTGTTGGCGCTTTGGAAGTATTGGGTCTTGTGGTATCTATATGAGATGTTGTTCTCAAGATGACCAAAGGCTCAATGGTGGTGATGAAGGGCGTCCGCCGGAACAATCTCTACTACTTGAAGGGTAGTACAGTTACAGGTCAGGTGGAGACTTCTATTTCTTAAGATAATGTTTGCACGCAGGTCTTGCAGGTAAAGGTCGGACAAGGAGGTGAAAATCTTTGCAAGCTCCTACAAAGAAGGGTTCATTGGAATGTATTGCTACCTGCAACTTGATTGGTGAACACAGCGTTCTGGATAAGAAGAAGGTGAAATTTAGCACCAGTACTCACCGCTCAGAAAGTCTTCTTGATTGTGTTCACGTAAGCGTTTGGGGACCTGCTAAGACTGCATCGCTTGGAGGTCACATGTACTTTATCTCTTTTATTAATAATTTATTTAGGTATTGTTAGATATATCTTATGAGACAAAGGTGTGAAGCCCTAGATATGTTGGTGAAGTGGAAAGGAAGAATGGAGAAGCAGACAGATAGGAAGATTAAGGAGCTACAGATTGGTAATGTTGAAAGAGACATGAACCAATTCCTACGATTTGGCCAGAACATTGGTATTGGTACTCACTTCAAAGAAGGTATATATGGGTTGGCTAAGGAAGTAAACCGTTCCTTGTTGGAGAAGGTTCGGTGGTTGTTGTCTAATGCAAGATTAGACAAATCGTTTTAGGCTGAGGCGATTGTGTATGCTAGCCATCTCATAAATGGATCGACTGCGATAGGAGATAAAACTCCATTGAAAATTTAGTCTAGAAAAGCTACTCAAGATCATAGTTTGCTGCGGGAATTTGGAAGTCCGACCTACTTCAGTGCCAAAGATGGTAAGGTGAATTCGCGAGCAAAAAAGTTTGTGTTTTGGGGTGTCAAGAGAAATATGAAAGGCTATAGGTTATGGGACCCCGAAAACAAGAAGAACGTGTTAAGTCGGCATGTCACGTTTGATGAGACTTCAGTGTTGAAGTCTACTGTCTCTCAGCAGGTGGAGAGGACGAAGACCAAGGAAGTATCGCAGCGGGCAGAGGTTGATGCTACTCCATCTCCAGTTGGTTCGGTATCAGTGTAGACTTCATCGGATGTGACACCTGGTGGAGATCATGTAGCCAGGGTTGATACTGAATAGGTTGAAAACATTGATGAGAATGTCGAATTGTTTGCAGCCATTGGAACCAAGGTAAAACCACGCACGTGGGTGAAGAAATATAAATCTCAAGCTTGTAACCGCAACAAGCTCAAGTTGAAGGCCGTTGTTCTCCATGACGGTAGTGAGGAGGTTCATATGACTCAGCCAGATAGGTTCACTGCTGCAGATATAGGTACAAGTACTTGAGCTTGATGGAGCTCATTTCAATGAACTACGGTTGGCTTGATCTTTTGGGTAAGATACGTAGGCAATCGTAAAGGCGCAACCACATTTGGTGATGCAACCCGTATGAAGTTGTTTGGGTTCTCGAGAAGCTGATTGGGACTTCACGTAGAGGTGAAGAGTTGGACTTCACATAGAGGTAAAGTATTGTGATCTCGATGAACAGTTGATCTTCTGGTGAGAAGATATTTGAGCTTACATAGGAGATGTGTGCATCCAGTTTGTTGAAGCCCATGATGGTGTTCGGTGTGTTCTACTCAGACTTGGTTGGACCGTCAGTTGAAGACATATAGACTGGAGAGAGCCAGTCAGTTGGAGAGTCAGTGTTGACTCATGATGTGTTCTTCGTGAGGTTACGTAGTTGCTGAGTAGGAGACATGTTCGATGATCGGCATGTATGAAAGTTCTCCTAAGATGAAGAGTAGGGAAGGCATGTGTGGTGCATCCCAGTTGATAGCTGAGCTAAAGGTTCCAAGACGAGATCGTGTGTCGATTTCACCGAGATCGTGTGTCGATTTCGTTCAGAGCGCTCAAGCTGAGATCGTGTGTCGATTTCGCCGAGATCGTGTGTCAATTTCGCCAGGTGATAGGCTGGAGTTCGTTGGAGATTGGCGCAGATTTGAGAAATCTTTACCGAGGTGGAGAATTGTAGGGAGAGAGGAGATAGATGAGATAGAGGAAGATAGCACAGAGATCGGAAGACAAAGTGTAACGCCCCGATCCCAAGGATACGGAGACGTTATGGCGACGGACATACGCGAGGTGAAAACACGCTCACGCGTACGTTAAGCCTCAGTACAGTACATTACCTCCATATAGTCAGGAGTTCCAGCATGAAATAAGTACAAGAATACCTGCAGAAAGAGGTCAGCGATCATACAGAAATGAATAATAGGGACAAAAAAGATAACAGAAATAAATCACTAACATACTTATGAAGAGGCCTGATGAGGAATCTCCTATGTGACTCCAAGGCACTATCTGAGAATACAGTACGCGGATCTCCAATCTGGGCACGCAAACCCAGGGTCGTAAGAAAGCGACCTAGTGAGTGGTAAAATGAAGGAGGCAGTAATATATACTATAGTACTACAAGCATGATACTACTATAGATACATGATTGGGTAATAGTGATACCATATAATAAGCATAGTATAAGCAGTAGAAATATATAGACATGATATAGACATGTAAGCAGTAGAAATATATAAGCATGTTATCTTTTAATACCATCACTACCTAGCCGGTTATCATCTGGTCAGGTCTATAGTCGTATCCAGTTTAGAGAATAAATGGTAACGCGATAGAAGTGAACATGCAGGTGGCGACGTGATGGACGTGTACAGGCAGATGGGCCTATGCAATGTAATCCCTATACGGTGTGGTGTATATACAGTAATGATGTTTGCTATACAGAAAGCATAATGTATGCAATGCAGAACATGCGTCGTATGCCATGCAATGCAGAACATGCGTCGTATGCCATCACAGAAAGTATAACATATGCCAGGTAAATTAACAAGTATACAGGTAACAGGATATCGGATAAAGTAGCATGAAGAATAACAAGATAGCATACATGTACTAGGCATGTCATGTGATTTATACAATAGTAGCAATCAGTACCACCTGGTATTTTAATTACTCTCTTCCAGTGTCCCATACCACTGACAGTTCATACTAGAGCCCGCACTCCAGTCGAACCCATCCGGACATGGCCTACTGGTACCATTATCCAAACGAGAGAGTAACCAAATAACAAGTGTTCCCGACGTCACTATTGTGTATACTGGTTTTATTATGTTAATTGGAAACCCATGGTCGAGGAGTTCTTATCGGGTAGGTGTATCCCGTGCATACCCGGGATCACGGCCTTTATCAAACCCCTGGCTGCTAAGACCAGAGCCCTCCGCTAAGAGGGGAACAATAATCAAGTAACAATAGCTCATGGAGCAATTGGTAGGTAGCACTACCATCCCCTGCAGTGGGAGAACAATATGGATCCAGTACATTACCCGATAAGATCTAATCAACCGTCAAGTCTCCCTCATACCCTAGTTATCATTATGGTCTGATATGTCAAGTATCCAATGTAACAAGAACAATTAACGGTGCATGATAAGGTTAACATGATAATTGGACCAGAGCTCTGTTGATAGCATAGAACAATATAACAGGAATCGGGAACAATATATCGGAAACAATATAACGGGAACAATATAACGAGATCAATAGATGTGGAAGTCCACATATCGCATTTCAACAGCTCTCATGTCCAGTAACGGGACTACCCATATCAGTAACAGGGAATAATCATGTAACATGAATACGGTAACATGAAACAATAATACATGTAATAAGCACGGTGATCCATATGATAAGAATAATTAAATCATGTATGCATGTGTAACAGTGATATGCCGAGAATCCCTGTAGTGATGATAACGGTATAGGATATGACGGTATGCCGTGAAGTGGTGTACATGAATACGAACGTGAGACGTGCCATAGTATCTGTACAAGTAATACCTATGGGCAGTGTCTAATATCATGTACGGTGAACTATCGTATCAGTGTAAGGATGATAACAATAATATGACATGCGGTACTTATCCTTGTACTAGTGGAACATAAATGTGTGGCCATAATCCATGTAACAGTACATGTAATAATGGTAGTCCGTGTATCATATAATATCATGTCCTGTGAATTATAGTAACAGTATCTAGCATGCATGTCTAGTGACAGTGTCGTGTCATAGCGTATCTGTGGAACCGTATGCAGGTAACGTTACTGTGATACGATACATGACATGATAGTGTCCAAACATATGGTGACATAGAGGGCCGGGTGTCAGTGGTCCATGAACATGACCTAATAGGTATCCAGTGTTACACTCTACGTCTATTAGGTATCAGGCATGTTCTAAGTACCGTGATGATGACAGTGGTTTAATATTGTCTACAGCTTATTTTACCGGTATCATGTTATATTTAAATAAAGCAACCAAGTTCAATCCATATGATAAAAAGATAATTTATAAATTAAAACACTCACAAACTAGCCATAAGATGGTAGCTCTCTTCCCCACGATCGCAACGGATCCAGAATCGCCCGAATCGGAGTCCGGATGCTCCCGATATCGCCCGAATACTTTAATGGGTTTGGGGAGCGGGTTGACGGGTTAACGGGTCGGGTTTAGATCCAATACCCAAACTCATAACTTAATGAAATGGGTTAATGGGTAACGGGTTTGTTGGGTTAATAATTAACCCTTATTGGGTTAATGGGTTTGGGATTTACCCAAACCCAAACAACACAAAGGGGGCAGCAGCAGCTTGCTGCTGCCGCCCACAATAGCCAGCCGGCCAGCTGGGCTGGCCGCCGCCGGCGGACCTGGTCGCCGCCGGCGGTCGCGGCCTCCGGGCGGTGGTGAGAGAAAGAGGGGGAGAGAAGGAGAGATAGAGAGAGAGTGAGTGAAGGGGGAGGAGTTTACAGGAAAAAGAAAAGAAGGGAAGAAGAAGAAGAAGAAGGCGAAGAAGAAGAAAGAGAGGAGGTGGCGGCGCCGGCGCCGGCCGTGGCTTGGGTGCGGCCGCCGGCGCCGGCGGCCGGCGGGCGGCGGTCAGGCCCCCTCCCTTTTTGTGGGTGGGTCTGTACAGAGAGAGGGGAAGAGATAGTGAGAGGTTAGAGGGAGAGAGAGGGTTTGGAGAGAGAGTGTTTGAGAGAGAGAGCGTGTGTGAGAGTTTTGTGGGAGAGAGAGAGAGTTTTGGGAGGGAAGTGGAGAGAGAAAATGTGAGAGAGAGATGGATTAGTCTCTCTAATTAGAGAGAGAGAGAGAAATAGAGAGAGGGAGAAGGGAAACGCGGTGGGAGGAAGGCGCTGGAAACCGCCAGAGAAGAGAAGAAGAGAAAGGAAAAGAAAGGAAAGTAAAAGATTAAAAATTAATATTTTAATATTATAATATTGGCCTGATATTCGACCAGCTCCGAACGGTGCCCAAAAATTATAAAAAATAGAAAATATTATCTTGAGACTTAAAATGAAGACTGTTTACAGAACCTCAATCCGGTTTGCAAATTAAAAATCCCGGAAGCTGTCGCCGATACCAGGCGACACCAGTTTTGCCGGATTTTCGATAAATTCAAAAAAATCTCCAAAAATACCCAAACGTAGCTCATGTGATTCTAAGACATCCAGTGAAAGCAGATTCTCAAAATCCAACTCCATTTGTGAAATAAAAATCGTAAAGTCGGTTAGCGACATCGGTCGACACCGACTACGGAGATTTCCAAAATAATCCAGAAAAATTCCAGAAAATCCTGAAAAATCTAGAATCTTAGAAAATAATTTTTGAAACTGAAAGCAGCTCAATCGGACTACCACGGAGGTCAAATCAATTTTTGTACGCCGTATCGCGTACCGATACGGTGATACGTACACCGGGGATCAGGGGTTACACAAAGGAACGAGAAATAGCGCATGTAGCAGGCTATAATAGTGCACGGTCAACTGTCCGGTCAACCGATGCAAGGATCCGGTCGGCCGCCCGGTCGACTGGTGTGCACGAGGTGCACAAACACAGAACAGTCGACCGCCCGGTCGACCGTTGCAGGGAAGTGGTCAGCTGCCTGGTCGACCGACTGAAAGGAGCTAAGTCTCAGTTGGTACCGGTCGACCGGGCCAGTCGACTGGGCACAGGGGTCGACCGACAGACGCGTTTTCTGCTGTCCTTTATAGATTCGGATTCCTTTTCTGGTTGGGATCGAATCCAGCTGGGGTTTCCTAAAACCCAGGGACTCTGTGGCTATAAATAAGGGCTAGAGCCCTCATGTATTGTATCCTACTGAAAATCTCCCTTGGAAATTTCTTGAAGAGGGAATAAGTTATAATTGAATGTTGAATCAATAAAATCTCTCTCTCCCTTACCCCGAGGACGTAGGCACGTTGCTGAATCTCGTTAAATACTGTGTTGATTGCTTTTCTCTATTGTTCTCTATTCTTGTCGTGTTGGGTACGTCTCAGGCTGCATCAGTCTCGTCTGGTTGGTGAATCTCTCAGAGTGGTTGTTGTCTTATGCACAACAGGATTATGAACTGCACTAGGATCGCGACACGTGAACAACCTCATCAAGAACGCCCGAAACATGCCAGCAGGTCATCTTCCTGAGCACCGCTCAGTAGTTCCCGTGGCAACTCCTCCTTTTGAGGACGCCATCACCCCGAGAGCTCTCATACTCTGAGCACCTTCCCGAATACCACTTAGCCGTTCTCGAGGTCACTCCTCCCGCTCGAGTAAGACATCAACAGCAATCGAGCTCCTTCTTTCAATTCAGCAAGCAGGACTCCCTTAATTCACAGAGTCGGTTACATTGCCTGATCATCCCATATTTTGAACGTTTTAATAACCCCTGCTACAGCACAGACAGTTACAAATGGCAGCATAAATTGTTCACAATAACACAAGCATAATCTGAGCAATTATGATGGAGAAATTGTGTAACGCCCCGATCCCACGGATACGGGGACGTCACTGCAACGTATATACGTAGGTCAGGAAATGCCCCCACGTATATACGCTAAGCATAAAAGTACAACAAGGAATCAGAGTACAACACAAAGCGTGGTATACATACATATGCCAACACCAAAGTACATACACAAAGCTATCCCAGGATATGATAAAATATTACACATTGCATGTATCTTTTATCATAAACAAGTCCAAAAGTAAAATATACAAGATAACACAAAATGCTCACGAGTAGGATGAAGATCCCGTGAGTCAAAGGGAGAAGTCTGGCACAAAAGGGCTGGAGCTAGACTGCCTGCTCACTAAGGAAAGCTCGATCTACTGTGGACAGCTCCACTTCGATCCAAGCTTCAACCTGAACATACAGATCCAAGGGAGTCAGGACCTCCCAACAATGAACAGGCTACATGCCAAGTGGCAAGGAGATAAGAATAGGGGGGTTAGAACACAAGTGTAATACACAAGGACGGGTATAACATAATCATAAAACAGGAAATACAAGTTAAAGTTGATTTCGAGCAAAAGTGATTGTATACGCTTAAGTCACGGTCCCATGAGACTAGTACATCGAAGGAATAATCCAAACAAGGAAACCCTCATATAGATACCTTTATCTCATGCCACAGAAATCCAAGCGTATAGAATCAGAGTTACAAATCACACGATAGTCAAAACGGGAATACATAACAAGAACAACATAAATCTAAAACAGGAACAAGTAATAAACAGGACCAGAGTACATAAAGGAAGTCATAACAGTCCTCCTAACAGGAATCATAACTAGCATCTATTATTATTATTATTACTCGTCTGACTCATATATCTAGGTATGTGTCTCGGTATATATCCCAACTCACATACATCCACATATAAGAAAGTCGAGGGTCGTTACCGGAAGTAGATGGAGAACTGATAACACTTCTTATAGTAGTTTCCATACACCTGGAACCAGTTTGGAGGCCCAAAGTCCCCCTAACACTTGTCTTCTGTGGGCCCAAAGTCCCACTAACACTTGTCGTCAATATTTTAGTCCATTACTATAAGCAAGGTATCATTCCGGCATCCATCACTTCCTCCCATTCCCCGTACAAGTTGTAGCTTATTACATAATTATCAAATTACGGGAATAACTGGACATAACAAGAATAGCCCAACAGATTCAAGAGGTGGCCCCCACAGATTCAAGAGGTGGCCCCCACCGTGTGGTGTGGCACTTTGTTCCATGTGGCACTTTGTTCTGAGGGATGGATTCTAGAGGTGGCCCCCACCGTGTGGTGTGGCACTTAGTTCCATTCAGAATAACAAGACAGGATTCCCGTAAACAAGATAATCATAAAGTCAAGTATATCATGCTGGGTGTAAAGTGATAGCATGACAGGATGATGATATTTAACAAACAACCAATCATAACAAGAGATTAATAATAGTCCGGGTCAGTCATGTCATAACAAGAGGGTCTCACTAACTGATAACATGTTAAGTGGTCAGATGATAACACATCAGATATCAAGTGATATACGTGTGTTAAATGGAAGCATGTAACTGACAAGTCTGAAGTAATGACATGGCAAGTGGAAACATAGAAGAAACTCAGAGTTCAACGACCACGAAGGGTCTGCCACGCATGGTATACGACAAAGGAGTAAGAATATCACAGGCATGGTGCAAGTGTAAGAATGAAACAAGCAGTTGCATGGCAATACATAAACATAGAATTATGAAGTGACTAGAGGTGATATACATCAAATAAAGAGTCATGAAGTACAAGATACAAATACATGAACCAAGTATAAGATCTAAAGTTAAGAAGGTAAACAACTATAACAGACAGCTAAGATTAGTCGACTAGGGTCAAGGGAGTAGTCGACTAATAGAGGGGTTAGTCGACTAACAGTCTGGTATAGTCGACTAAACTGTGCACCAAAGAGTTGGGTTTCTGATTCAGGAAAAGTTAGTCGACTAGGGTCATAGGGGTAGTCGACTAACAGACATGACAAGTCGACTGATAGTTAGGCTAAGTCGACTAATACTGTGATACAGAAAGTTAAGGTTTTGGTTCAGGAAAAGTTAGTCGACTAGGGTCAAGAGTGTAGTCGACTAAGGTTCTCTAGTCGACTGATAAATTGGTCTAGTCGACTAAAACTGTGTTTCTAGAAAAAGGTACGTTTCAATAACAGATGGGTTAGTCGACTAGGCCCTAGGTCAAGTCGACTAATCGTGGTCAAAAACAGCGTACAGAACAGAATCTGGTGTTTGGGTTTGATGGTCTAAAAATATGATTTTGATGACATACTTACACAAGATATGAAGAGACAAGTATACTAAGAATGAAACAAGTCTTGGTGAGTAAAAATACTCACTTTGAATGGTTTAATTGAGACTCGATGTACTCGAAAGGATCCCAAGGTGGAGATGATGGCCTCAATCCAAAAGTAGTTGTCGCTTGAGATGGAGAAGATGATCTTGGTGTTGCTTTGGGAGATGGAGGTTGAAGATGAAGACCTTGATGATGCCCTAGATGAAGCTCTTGAAGTTGGTGGTTGAGTTGAGATGGAGGAGGGATTTTGGTGAAGGGGATTTCTTTGTGGAAGTGAAGAAAAGGAGATGGAATTGTAAAGAAATGTTTATATATGATTTGGAATTTGTGAAGGAGGTGAAATTAGAGTAGATGAGAGGGGGTTTTGTGCAAATGGGGAAGGATGAGGTGTCCCTTCTCTTGGCCACTTGGCCGGCCATGGAAGAGAGAGAGAAAGAGGGGCTTTAATGAGGAAGTGAGTGGAAGTTGTTGGAAGAAAATAGAATTTTGGAATTGTTGGAATTTTGGAAATTGGAATTCTTGTGGATTGTGGAGGAAGGAAGAGAGGTAAGGAAAAAGGAAAAAGGAAAAGAAATTGAAATGAGAAGATATTTTCTTGAAATCAGAATTGGAAAATATTGAAAGGACAGATACCCGGGTTTATATCGAAGATGCTGAAAACATTACGGAAAATATCGAAATCGTCCGAAATTCAAGTGTCTCGGAACGACTCGCAAATTTTACCAAAAATCAATAATAATATATGAAGACTCATAGTGAAATCCGTTTTAAGAAATACTTTATAGTTTTAAAACTAAAAATCCCGGAACCAGTTACCTACCGACTCCGTTGGAATTTTCATAAATTCATAAAATTCTCAGAAAAAGTATTTAAGAAAGAAATAGGATTCTAAGAAATAAAGTCTAAAGGACCATCATGAAATTCCAAACTGTTTGAGAATTAAAAATCCAGGAATCGGTCAGCGGCACTGGCCGACACCGGTTTTGAAGAAATTCAATTTAATTCAAGAAAAATCTAGAAAATCATGGAAAATCTAATATATTGGAAAATAATATTTGAAACTGAAATCGGTCAAATCTACACATCAGAAAGACTAAATCGAATAATATACTATGATCGGGCCTTCGGTTCAGACTAGGGCTGACTCCGAGTCCACGAATCCAAATCCAAAATAAAACAATCATATAAGGACTTCATAATACAGAATAAATGCAGGAAACAAATCGAAAAAAATACGATCGAAAATCTGAATACGCAACTAAGTACGTATTCCGGGAACGGGGTATTACAAATTGCAACGTGCAAATCTTGCAGTTATGGAGATTTGTAATATCCTCGCCTTTGGTTATGACGTGCATACTATTTATACACTTGAACCTCTATCAAATAAAAAGATCGGACAATGGGGAATGAATCTATAACAGAGGGCTGAGAACTCCTTATAATCCTTTTGACTTAGTAGAATCTCTCTCTCCTGGCGGCATGGTTTTTCTCCTTTGGGGGTTTTAAACATAAATTCTCTGTGTTTGTATTGCTTTAGTCTCTCTCTTCCAAATTGAGTGTAGATAAATTTTTCTAAGAAATTTACCCGCTACAGTTGGTTAGCTATACAGTGGAAGAGTTTTGCGGTACTATCCTATCTCTGCCTTTTAATTAACCTTTTCTCATTTTGAATTTGTGTAATAATTAATTCGCATACTATTAGGGAATCCTTGCATCTTACCGCGATATATATTACGAAAATGTCTAGTACTGGTGAATCAATTTGTAAACAAACAATTTGTGCATGTTTATAATCTTTTGCTCATAATAAATTCTTAAATTATCAGTAATGAACCATGAGCTATTTACCTGAGAAGAAAATAATCTCCATTAACTCTTGTCCTTTAAGTTCTCAAAGTACAACATCTAAGTAGGAAATTAAGAAAAAAAATTCATGCAAACACCGTTAAACAACCACACCCCCAATAACAAAAAAAAGAAAAGAAAAGAAAATTAATTCACACATCAAAACAAGTTAATTACACCCCCAATTAGATTTTCAAGGCACGTGCAAACACCAAAACAGTAAACGAATTATCTCCAAGTGAAGAAGCCTGCTTAGGCTGTTTGGATTCAAGGTAGTGGGCAGAAGTGCGGAAGTGGGAAACAGTCATTTCCCACTTTTGTTGTCCATTCAAACACCAAAAAATAACAATGAGAAAATCTCTTTTTTTTTTCACTTTTACCTTTTACACAATCATTTTCTCACTTCCTTTGTGCTACAGTTAATTTTGTGTTCATATAAATCTCATTTGTAATAAGTTGTAACTCAAAATAGTTAATTCTATCGTCATGTAAATCTCACTTGCATTCTAATTATAGTCTATTTTTTATAATTAATTTTTATTTTATATTATTTTACAGTCAACTTTATGGTCAACTTTTTCACTTTCACTTTTACATTACTAACCAAACACCAGAAATCACGATATATTTTTCCACTTCTGCTTCTCAACTACCGACCAAATCAGAAATGATACACATAAATTCTCATTTTCTAGAGGAAAAAAAACCCTACATCTCACTTCCTCACTTTCGCCCACTTGAATCCAAACAGCCCCAATTCACTTGAGAAGTAACCGTCCAGTAAGTCACTTTTCTCACATTATAATTGTAGAGATTAGTAATTGTCTCTACACTTATTAACAAGCCTCAACGCATCCCAACCCTTCCACTCACCAGCTTGACCATTGCCCCCATCTCCTCCAGCCTGTACGTGCATGTGTCCTCCTTGGTCAGCATCGCGCTCATGTACGTCTGCCCGTTCGACAACCCCCACACATCCCCGACCTTCCCCTTCATCTTCTTGAGCTTCGACAATGAGTACTTCGTGTTGTCCACCGCATCCTTCAACAGCTCCGTGCAGTCTTTTGAGCGCCTTCTGTGTTTTCTTCGCGATGTTTGTTGAATTCAGTAGAGGCTGGAGGCCTTGCTGGTCGCGGATTTCACATTGGTAAGGCTAACCTTGGTGGCGATCTGCGCGATCTGCAGGGGGACTCTCTTGGACTTATGCAAGCGTATTTGGCAAGGGACGAGACACAGAGGTCAGAGTTTGAGGTGGCGGTGCAGCTTGGTGTGATGAATTTTGTTGATTGCTGAGGATGAAGATGAGATGGTTGCCATTGTGGCTAGGAGAAAGAGGAGGGAGAGTTTTAAGGTAGCCATTATTTGTTGAAGAGAGTTGAAGGTTTGGAGAGTTTAAGTCGAGTTTAGGCGGGGATTGTTGGAATTGAAGAATATAAATGCGAATCTTTGAGTTGAATTATGGCGAGATCCGTTGATCGAATCAATTGGATGATGGTTGGAGTGTGTTCTCCTTCCATTAGGGATGAACGTGGTATATTCACATCCGACTTCGAATGAATGAGATATTCAAGTCTAAAGATTGCCTAATTCAAAGCCAAAATGGGACTAAAGGTAACTAAAAGCATTTAGTCCCACATTGGCCATGGGATGGAAGTTTATGGTGTATAAATAGAGAAAATTGAGAACAAAGGGCGTGCCCTTTGAGTACTTGGAGTTTTCGCGCGCGAAAAGGAGGGAACTATGCCCGCACATGCATGCGTGCGCGCGCCGCCGCTGGCAGCGGCCGGCCGGTGCCGGGCCGGGCTCGGGTCCGGGTCTGGGTTCGGGTTCCCTACCCAGCCTGGTTCTTTTTGAATCGGGTCTCGCGGGTATGGGTTGCGACCGAACCAAACCAGCTCCGCTCCGGATCCGAACCGCCCGCCAACGGTTGTCTGCAAACGGATCTAAACCGCCCGCCAACGGATGTCTGAAAACTGTCTGTGCGGTTGTGCGGTTTGGACAGTTGGGCGATTGGACCGAACGGCTGCGACGGTTCTGTCCAAACCGCCACAACTGTTGAAAATTTGCGGACCAGAATGCCCCTCCCGGAGTGCTATAAATAGCGCTCCGGTTTCCCTTTCTCAGACACACCAACAGCAAACAACTCTCTCTCTCTCTCTTTCTATCTGAGTTCTGAAGCAGAAGCAAGTCTGCGTTCTGAACTAGGAAGTAGAGTTCCAAAGCGACTTCCAGCGAGAAGTGAGAATCCGAAGCGACTTCCAAAGGACATTCTACAAAATTCGTTCTGAAAGAGGGCTCAGGAAATTCAACAGATTCTTTTAATAGAATTGTGTTGGCCCAAAGGCCTTCCACCCTAGTTTTGATGATGATTAACTCATGTAGTTATGTTTACTAATAATCTTGTGTTGTTTAAGTTTCAGATCTTTAACCAAGATATTAGTTGGTGATTAGCTTCAACAAGGAGTTTAGAAGCTTTTCATAGTAATTCCATGGCCAAAGCTTCAAGATCACACTTTGCCTAGCCTATGGATGGAGTTTTGGAGCAAATCAACTTGAAGATGAAGATCATCAAGAAGACTTAGGTATCCATAGTTTAGATAGTGTGTTTTAGATCCATTTGTAAAGCTTAGTATAGTTGATATGCTCAAGTGCACAAACACACACGTTTTCATGTTTTGGATTTGGTTTTCATGAATAGTAGATCAAAATAAGTTTACTCTATTTCTGTGTATATTAGATATGTTCTAGATATACATACATGCTTTAAACTTGCTAGACAAACTTATTTTCACTATCCTATTCATGTATTGAAAAATCAAGTTTGATAAAAATACAAGTTTTATTTTTGATAAAATTTGCAAGACTCAAAAATGAATTGATATGATTGATATATGTCTTGAAATTTTTATCACATGTTTGTGTTTCAATACAAAATGTTAAAATAAGTTTTGTGGATTTTTAGAAGTGTTAAAAGATTTTTCAAAATATTTTAAAACTGTTTTTCTGACCCAGTTTTCTGTTCCAGGCTTCAATCAGTCGACTAAGTCAACTGACCTAGTCGACTTGGCTGAAGTCAGTCGACCGGGCCGGTCGACCGACGTGCACAGATCTGTGCACGTTTGGAGACACTGGGACGGTCGACCGTCCGGGTCGACCGGTCTGACAGCAGTGCTCTCTGTTTGTTTGGGTCGACCGGGCCGGTCGACCGTGGTTGCCCGACGGTCACATTTCTGACCGTTGGCGGTCGACCGGGCCGGTCGACCGTCAGCCTGTCAGGCTGCCACATCAGCCTAACGGCTAGTTTTCTCATGGGGCTATAAATACCCCATTTGTTTGTGATTTTAGCTAAGATTTTCAAGGGCAAAAATTCTCAGTTTTCTAAAGTGTTTTAAAAGATTTCAAAAGTGTTTTTGGGCCAAAAAGAATTCATCTTATTTGTTTTAAGGTTTTTGGAAAAATCAAAGAAAAGAGTATTTTGGGAGATTTGTCTTGGTTTTCATTCTATATCTTTTGCAAGAATTTTCCCAAGTGTTTTTCTTTGTTGCTTGTTTTCCAAACACCTAGTTTTCACACTTGAGCTATCATCTATCCTAATCTATTAGGATCCTTTGTTTTGTGGAAAAAGAGAAAGAAAAGAGAGTTTGGTTTGTGGTTGAAAGAAACCACTTGTTGTAAACACCCTTGTTCTTTGTGTATCCCTCTTTGGTAGAGGTGATCGGATGATTTGTTTGCTCCCTCTAGTGAGAGGTGGAGTTGGTTTGTAAACCCTCTTCGGTAGAGGTGTTTGTGGTTGTTGTTTGGCTACGGGCCTACCCCTCGGTTGTGAGGTGGTTGTTTGAGAGAGGAGTTCGGTACTCCCTTGTTGTAAAAATCCTTCTCGGTGAAGGTTCCCTCGGTGGGAGTCCTCGGTGGACGTTATAGTGGATTGGAAATCCTACACGGTGGTGTAGGCGGGGATGTAGAGCAAGGTGCTCGAACCTCGAAACATATCTTTGCCTTTGCGTTTGATCCACTTGTCTCTCTAACTCTCTCTCATTTATTTGTGCAAAGCATCATACTTCATTCATATCATATTTGCTTGTGTTGAGCATAACTCATATTGTCATATCATATCTATTTGCTTGCATTGTGCCTTGCATTTATTCATATTGCTATTCATCCTTATATGCTTGGCTTGCTTGTGTGTGTGCCTAACTTATACTTAACCAACAAGAGCTTCACATAGCACCTCAACCCATTCAAGGGGAATCAAGAGGAGTTAGTCCAGAGCCCTTCACGGGGAATTCGGCTACACTTGTTGTGTTGTATTAAGTTTGTGCAATATTTGCATTAGCTTCCGCATTTAGCGCATTTAGTTCCTAGATTAGCACTTACACCTATTCACCCCCCTCTAGGTGTTTTTCAAAGTGTTGTTTGAATCTGGGACTTCTGAAGAAGAATATTCTTCAACCTTCCTTCGTCCTCAACAGTGGGTACTGCTCCAAAGTAAAGGCAAATATTCATCTGAAGTTTGTCCTTGTACCGCTGCTTCAACGATCCTGTGAAGGTACTGGTTGATTACGGTTCGACCGTACAGTGATTTGGTAGTGTTATCCAAATACCGTGAAGGAGTGTTATATCTTGGGAGACCGGCATCCATTATCCCGTTAGCACCGGTGCGGGGGACGTAATTGTCTTAAGGAGATTCGTTCTAAGCGTACCTCACTCCAAATACTGTATAAGTGGATTAAGTCCTTTATACAGGGGATATACTGAAAGATCACCTGGGGGGGTGAATAGGTGATGGCTAATCTAATGGTCACTTAATGCCAAATAATGCGGAAGTAAAAACTATTATGACCTAAACTAAAATTCTTAAACTAAACACCACGTATAACACAAGAGTGTAGCAGAATTTCCCGTGAAAGGCTCTGGACTAACTCCTCTAGATTCCCCTAGATAAGGGTTGAGGTGCCGCGTTGGCTCTCTTGGTTAAATACAAGTGTTAGCAAACAACCCAAGCATATATCAATTAGGCACAAATGTATATCATGCATATAAAGATAAAGATAAGATAAGTATGCAAGATATAAAACAAAGAGACAAAGAGAGTGAGAGTGAGCAATCGCAAACACAAGGGATTTGTTTCGAGGTTCGAGCACACTTGCTCTACATCCCCGCCTTCGACACACGAAGGATTTCCACTATAATCGATCCCAATGGATCACTCCTCGGTGCCGCAACGCCTACAAGCTCTCGGACTCCCTAGCCCGTACACACCGCAAGCCTACCGGCTCGCCGAGGCCGCACCTCAAATAAGGAGTTCGCACCCGAACTCGAAACACCGAGTCCCCACTAGGACCCGAAACAATGCGAACACATACGTCCGCCTCCTCAAAGTACAAAGTAGAACTTTGGTGATCACAACTCTTGATCACCTAAAATCCTCTCACAACAAAACCCTATAGGGTAGATATAGCAATGGATAGCTCAAGTGGGTGTGTGAGAAAACAAGAATGGAAATTGTGGAGGAAAACTCAAAGAATCACTTTTAACACTCTCGATAAAAACTCCCATTTTGATTGAAAGTATTTGCACTCAATTTTGTGGAGAAAACCCTCTGAAAAGAGTAGGAAAAACTGGCTCGAAAAGTCTCCAAAAATCTTAATCAAAACAGCCCCAGATGCCCCATTTTATAGTCTAGAAAACTAGCCGTTAGGGTCTGTCAGGCCTGTCAGTCGACCGCCCGGTCGACCGGCCAACGGTCATATTTCAGACCGTTGTGCCATCGGTCGACCGGTCGGTCGACCGAGCTACTGGAACAGAGAGCAGAGCTCTCTGCCGGTCGACCGGTCCGGTCGACCGAGGCTTTCCAGAGAGCAGACCTCTCTGGACGGTCGACCGGCCCTCCAGCCAGATACTGGCGTGCACGCTGTGCACGTCGGTCGACCGTGACGGTCGGCCGACTTCAAGCTGCGGTCGACCGTCCCGGTCGACCGGCTGAAGCCAGGAAACAAATGTTAGGGATTAAAAACTTGGTCTTTTTGATTCAAATAAAATCCCATAAAATACTGAAAAAAATCTACAAAAATAGTTTTACCAATGTACTTTGATAAACAAACATGCTTGCACAAAATCAAGGCATGTTACAAATGATTTGGACTATTTTTGTAATATGGAAAAATTGGCTCAAATGAAAAACAGTATTTTTCCAAACTTGATTTTTCTAAAACTTGTTTTTCCAAAACTTCACCAAATACAAAAACAAGATATTTAAACTCATTTGAAGCATAGAGTGTATGGATATGATCCACTACACAAACATGGTAAAATGTCTATGTTTATGACATTAAGCTCTAAATATGGTTTTGGTTAAAACATAATACTTGAATACCAAAAACCAAAATGATATTTTTCTAAAAGAAAATCTTTTGTAAAAACAAACCTATCAAGAGTGTGTGTGTATATGTACTTGAGCAATCCACCAACTACTCTATCCTTTACATTTTAACTAAAAAACAAAATCTTCTAAAAACAAACCTAGACACAAGTCATCATCTTCTTGAAGTCTTCACTGGAAGTCTTCTCATCTTCTTGACTTGGTCCAAACACGATCCAATGGCTCTTGGATCAAACCGTGCTAGCTCCAAAACTTAACTTCAAATCCTTTGTTGAAGCTATGCACCTACTAAGATATTGATCATAAATCTGTCACTAATTAAGCACAAGATCATTAATGCTATAACTACATGAGTTGATCATCATCAAAACTAGAGTGATGGGCCTTCGGGCCAACAATCTCCCCCTTTTTGATGATGACAAAACTCATGAAGTTATATATGCATGGATTAAAGTAAAGCTCCAAAGAAGCTCCCCCTTAACTCATGCATCACAAATAAACAAAATAAATATGCAATGAGGCACATAAACATGTATGCAAATGTAGGAGTAAACATGCTAATCAAGTATAAAACAAAACAAATTCTTTTTCCCCTATTTGCAAAATAAAACATATATGCATAAACAATCCTTTTTCACAAAACATGCATATAAATCCAAAATCTTTCTCCCCCTTTTTGTCAATCATCAACAAAGGGGTAAAAACACAATCAACAAAATTTTCTCCCCCTTTTTGTCATAAACAAAGAGACCAATAAGGGGTGTAAACAAATAAATCAATAAAAAGTTATATGCGATATACATTCATGAAGAGGAAGATGTTAAGTTAGCTTCCCTACACATATGCATTGCATAAAGAAGGGATGACAGGCCCCAATTCACATAACACATATTATGTAATGCATAAGAGGAGATGTGAAGCTCCCCTACACACGTGTACCACATAAAGAAGAGTTGTCAAGCTCCTCAATATACAATACACTCAACATGAATCTATATGTAGAAGAGATGTTAAGCTTTCCTTGCATATAGGCAATACAAATCAAAATTTTAAATTTTCTCAATAAAACAAAATTTTGAATTTTCTCAACAAATCTTGAGAATTTTTCAAAAAAAATTTTTATTTTCTTATCATAAACAACTTTGTGCTTTAAACATGTACAACAATTTTAACTCAAGCATAAATAACACATATATATGTATAAAAAATGAGTATACCAAATAAAATTGATACATACATATATAGGAAAACACAATATGAGTATATACAAAAATAGAGTCAATTTGATATCAATTGAAACGATTCAATGATACCAATTAAAACAATAATAAGATCATGTGTATATCTCATAAACATTGAAGAATAAATAACTAGTTAAATTAATTTTTGAAAAAACTAGTTAAAGATCCTTCAAAAACATGAAACCAAATCATATGTTTTTCATGAATCATACCAAATACACAAGAGATGACACTCAAGATCGATTAAGCTCATAAAAGTGTTCATGAAACAAAGTCATGACAAAACAAATAAAGTATGAGTGTACAAAAATCATGTGTTTAGCATTTTCCATGAAAATAATCAATGAAGCTCAAAACACAAATATAAGTTTTTTTTTATTAAAACAAAACAAACTTCTAGGTATATATATGATTTATCTAAATCTAACAATATGCATACATATCCAAACATAAAGAGTCTATTAAAAGTATTTGCATGAAGGCAAGAGACTCACGGGTATACATGTATATTTATTAGATTTGAATAAAAATTACATATACATGAAGTAAACCATGAAAATAGGCAAAACAAGTATAAATGAAAGAATCATCAAAACTAGCCTATATATGTGCATATAGTGGGTACAAATGAGCATGAAGTGCAAACATATATGAATCAATTTGTTCTCACTATTTGTACATGTATAAATACAAGTTTTGATAAAAACTACATTTAAACTAGTATTTACCACATGAAGCACAAAAACATGAACATGCTATATGATGTCAAAAATGAATAAGCATGTAAATAAACTAAGAGTTTAGAAATAGTTGTTGGCCCGGAGGCTTTCCTCTCTAGTTTTGATGATGATTAACTCATGTAGTTATGTTTACTAATTATCTTGTGATTTTAGTTACAGATCATTGATCAAGATATTAGTTGGTGATTGCTTCAAAAAGAGGAGTTTGGAAGCTTTCACATGGTGATTCCCGAGCCCAAGCATCAAGATCACACTTAGCCATGCTCGTTGGATCACGGAGTTTGGATCGGGTCGACTTGAAGATGAAGATCGTCAAGAAGACTTAGGTATCCTAGTTTAGTTTGTGTTTTAGATCCATTTGTAAAGATAAGAATAGTCGATATGCTCAAGTGCACAACACACATAAGTTTTATGTTTGGATATTGGTTTTTCGGTTTTTAGTTTAACCGATATTTGTTTTCATGAATAGATTAATCAAAACAAGTTTAATTGGTTTATGTATAGTAGATGTATTCTTTCTATACATGTATACTTAACTTTTAAACAAACTTATTTTGACTATCCTATTCATGTATTGAAAAATACAAGTTTGATAAAATACAAGTTTTAGTTTTTGATAAAAATGTTAAAACACAAAAATGGTTTCATATGCTTGATATTTGAGTTGAAATCTTTACCACATGTTTATATATCAATGCAAAATGTTAAAACTATTTTTGGAGATTTTTAGAAAAGATAAAAGAATTTTTAGAATTATTTTTAACCCCAGTTTCTGACCCAGAACTGTGGCTGACAGGCCAGGTCGGCCGACCGCACGGTCGACCGCACCAAGGGGCGGTCGACCTTGCGGTCGACCGACGTGCACAGAGCTGTGCACGTCTGGCAGCACAGTGGGCCGACCGACCGACGACCGGTCGACCGGACCAGAGAGCTTTGCTCTCTGTATCTGGGCGGTCGGCCGAGCGGTCGACCGGATGCCCCAACGGTCATATTTTTGACCGTTGGCGGTCGACCGGGCCGGTCGACCGCAGGCCTGTCAGGCTGCTGCAGATCAGCCTAACGGCTAGTTTTCTGTTTGGGCTATAAATACCCCATTTCTTGGGGGTTTTGGCCAAGATTTTCTGAGCTAATTTTTCCCTACTCTCTGGTTTTAAAAAGAAGTTTTCAAAACAGTTTAAAGAGCAAAAAGATTCATTTTGTTTGTTTTAAGTGTTTTGTTATTTTCAAAGGAAATAGGTTTTTGGGAAATTGTTTTATTGTTCTTCATTTCAATATCTATTTGGTATTTTCCCAAGAGTATTTCTTTGATCAAAACACTTAGTTCTTCACACTTGAGCTATATCTTCTATCCTAATCTATTAGGATTTTGTTTTGTGGAAAAGAGAGATTGTTTATGGTTGAAAGAAACCACTAGTTGTACACCCTTACTTTTGTTGTATCCCTCTTTGGTAGAGGTTGATCAGGTGATTGGTTTGCGCCCTCTTTGGTAGAGGTTGAGATTGTGGTTTGCTCCCTCTATTGTGAGGTGGAGTTTGGTTTGTAACCCTCTTCGGTAGAGGTGTTTGTGGTTGTTTGGCTACGGGCCTACCCTCGGTTGTGAGGCGGTATTTAAGAGAGGAGTTCGGTACTCCCGTGTTGTAAAAATCCTCCTCGGTGGAGGTTCCCTCGGTGGGAGTCCTCGGTGGACAAGATAGTGGATTGGAAATCCTTCTCGGTGAAGGTGGGGACGTAGAGCTAGGGGCTCGAACCTCGGAACATATCTTTGTGTTTGTGTTGGATCCATTGTCTCTCCAACTCTCTCCCTTTATATTGTGCATAGCATCATTCTCATTCATTCATATCCTATTTGCTTGTGTTGTGCCTTGCATTATTTCATATTGCTTATCATCCTTATATGCTTGGCTTGTTTGTGTTTGCCTCGCTTATACTTAACCACAAGAGCTTCATATAGCACCTCAACCCATATCTAGGGGAATCAAGAGGAGTTAGTCCAGAGCCCTTCACGGAGAATTCGGCTACACTTGTTGGTTGTATTAAGTGTTTGTGCAAATTTGTTTTAGCTTCCGCATTTAGTTTCTAGATTAGCATTATCACCTATTCACCCCGCCTCTAGGTGATTCACAATTGGTATCAGAGTTTACGCTCCTGATACTTAGGCTTAACAACCTAGGAGTGAGATCCTTGTTTGCTAATCTACCATTTGCATTTGCACATTTGTTTGCTTGCACACATTTAGTTTTGGACTCATGGACTTCATGACCCCACCTATATTTGACCTTTCCAACATCATTGTTTGGAAGACTAAGATGTCCATTTACCTACAAACCCTAGGATATAAGGTCCACCTTGCCATTACCAAGGAATCCTACCTTAGTGATAGCAAGCATATAGGGGCCAATGCACAAGCCCTAGAGGCCATTAGAAGCACGCTTTCAAGAGAACATCTTTTGCTTGTTTCTAATCTTGATTCCGCCTTTGCAGTGTGGAACAAGTTGACAACCACCACCACCTCCGAACTTCAAATGCCAATCCAATAAGAGAAGGAATCTAGTGGAGATGAATCCGAGCCACAACAATGCTATACGGTCCAAGGGAATGACTCCCTTAAGGTACACTCGGAAACCCACTTAGATGATGATGATGATGCTAGTTCTTCAAATGATTATGTTGATGCCCATGCTTTGAATGAAGAACTATCTATTGTTTGTGAAAAAATAATTGAAAAATATAAAGTTTTAAAAAAGAAAAGTCTAGTAATTGAAAAAGAAAATAAAAGTTTGCATTCTAGACTTGACAAGGTTTTGCAAGAGAAGGTTGAGGTCTATAATAAAAGGGATTCATTAAGATCTCAACTAGACCTTGCTCTAAAAGAAAATAAATTTTTGAAAAATAAAAATGATTGTGATAATGTTTTGAAAAGTAATGATGTTTTGTCTTCAAAAATTGAATTTGTTTTAAAGAAAATGATTCTTTGAAAAGAGAAATTGATTTTATTTCAAAAGAATTAGAAATTTGTTTAAATAAAAATAAATCTTTGAAAAATGATTTAGATGCACATGTTTGCCATGCTTCACCTAGATCACCCCTTGCATGCTCCACTTTATCTTCTTTGATTAAAAAGATATAAATGTTTTGAAGAAGAGTGTAGATTGTTTGGGCTCCACTTTGAGCCAATGTGTAGTGGGCCATACACGTTTGGAAACTTTATTTCGAAAGAAACAAGTTCCATCTTTTCATGCACACCCCCCACGGCATACACATGCTCCTCACGGACACCATCACACTATGTATGCTCATGTGTACACTTGTACACATTGTGGACGTAAGGGCCACCTTGCTAAATTTTGCTTTGATAAATTACATGATGTAAATTTAGCAAATAAATTTGTTTGGGTTAGGAATGGTACTAACCCCCATGGACCCAATAAGATATGGGTACCAAAGACCACCCCTAGTGTTTATGATGTAGGTGTGGGCTCTCACATGACGTGAGAGTAGCGGTACCTTGGAGTGGATGCGTTCCGAGCTTCATGAAAATCAATTGGATGCATCACTTTCAAGGAAGGTTTAGTGGGAAGACCACCATGTTTTGGAGACAAGGAGAGTTGCTTCTTCGGTTTTGGTGACAGTCCTTTACTCCCGTTTATTTACATGCTTTTCATATTCATTGTTTATAACATGTTTTATTGTTTATAGATTATCATGATAATGCCATGTTTATTAGATCCTTGACATGCATGTATAGCCCTTTTGAGACACCCATGTTTAATATGGACCATTATTTTTGTGTTCTCACTATTTGTTTAGCTATCATGTTTATCATAAGTTTAATAACATGTGGATTTTTCTTAATAATCATGTTAATGTTTATCATGATGATTCATATCTTGTTTTGATGCTTCATGATTTGAATATATGTTTAAATGTTAGTTTTCATTGAGACTAGATATATATTTGTGCATATAGTGGGTCACAAATAAATCTATATATGTTTGTGCTTGATTGCTTATTTGTTCCCATTAGATGTGCTAGTATAATCTAGTTTTGATGATTCATGCATTTTAAACTTGTATTCCCATTTTTGGATTTGTTTTATGATCATGTGTTTTCATTTCATGTATATGTCTATTTTGTCAAACTTTAAGTTATACATGTATACCCCTTGAGTCATTTGCTTTTCATGCAAATCTATACATATGGACTCAATTGTGTTTAAGGATATGTATGTATACTTTTTGTGTTGACAAATCATACATATACCTTGAATTGAAATTTGTTTTAATGAAAATTTAGTTTTTTTTTCATGTTTCCATGTGTTTATGTTTAACTTCATGTATATGTTCATTTTATCCAAATTATTGTTATACATATACATCCTTTGAGCCACGTGCCTTCATGCATATATCTTTGTGGACTCGTTTGTGTTTTGATATGTATGTATACTTTAGCATGTATAGGACATACATATACCTTGAAGATTAAATAGTTTTGATGATTTTCATGTTTTTCATGTTTCAAGGAATTAATTGAGCCTAATTGAATATCTTTCATGATTATGATCTTCACATCTTATTTGTACACTCACATTTATTGTTTACTCATGTGTTTGTTTTCATGAGTCATATTTATGCTTAATGGCTTAGAGTGTTGATTATCATGTGGATTTCATATTTTCATGAAAAATAATTTTGTTTTATTCCTTACTTGAAGGATTTCGTACTAGTTTACAATTTTCCATTTAACTAGTTCGTATTCTTCATTTTGGTAGAGTTTTCAAACACACTTTATTTTTCAAATCTATTTTTTTGAAAACCCCTACCATCCAAGAGCGGTTGGATGGGAGATCATGCTCATGTATGCTTTATATTGAAAATCATTTTAAACTTAAACATGGTTGGGTGGTAGTTATATGATGTATACACTTGATCATTACTGTTGTTTCAATTGGTATCATTGAAATTCTTTCAATTGGTATCAATTTTGACCTTTCTTGTATACTCATATATGTTTATATGTATGTATGCTTTTCCATTCCAATAGTTATCAATTTCGTTTGGTATCTAATTTTCATACATATATATATATTGTTTATGCTAAGCTTGAGCTCCATCTTTGTTTCAATTGATTAAATTTTCAATTGGTTATTTCAAGCCTACGCATTGTTTTTGTTGGTATTTCATAAAGGGGGAGAAAATTCAATTTTCATATTTACAATTGGTATTTGTATTTCCACTCCTTAGCTTTATGATAGAAAATAAAAATTTTAAATTGATATCATATACTTAAAAAGAAAAATACTCTTTTTGATATCAAGATGTTTATTTGAATGTTTTAAAATTGGTATCTCAAAATTTTGTTTTAAAAAAAATTAAATACAAAAGTTTTGATTTATATTGCATATATGCAAGGAGAGCTTAACATCTCTTCTACATATAGATTCATGATGAGTGTATCTTATATTGAAGAGCTTGACAAACTCTTCTTTATGTGGTACACGTGTGTAGGGGGAGCTTCACATCTCCTCTTATGCATTACATAGTGTACGTTATGTGAATTAGGACTTGTCATCCCTCCTTCATCTAATGTATCTATGTAGAGAAGCTTCACATCTTCCTCTTCATGAATGTATATAGCATATACCATTTATTTATTGATCTATGTTTACTTTCAATTGGTATCAAGATGCTACCTTGACATATTTTCAATTGATATCTTAATTGATTGTCACCCCTATATGGTTTTGTTTTTGTTTTAGACAAAAAGGGGGAGAACATTGTCTTTATTTACCCTTTATTGATGATTGTTTCTTTTTATTAAAAAGGGGGAGAAGATTTTGTTTTGTTTTGATTTTTACCCCTTTATTGATGATTGACAAAAGGAGGGAGAAAGATTTTGAGTTTGATCAAGTTTTATATATGCATGTTTATGTTTTGCATATATTAAGTTTAATTTGGTTTAATTTTAATTGGTATCTAGAGCATGTTTTGTTTTTGAACATTTCATTGGGTATCTAGAGCCTTTTATTGTTTATGCATAGATATGCATTCATGTTTAAGAGCCTTTATTGCATATTTATTGTTTATTTGTTTATGCATGAGTTAAGGGGGAGCTTCTTTGAAGCTTAACTTTAATCCATGCATATATAACTCCATGAGTTTTGTCATCATCAAAAAGGGGAGATTGTTGGCCCCGAGGCTTTCCTCTCTAGTTTTGATGATGATTAACTCATGTAGTTATGTTTACTAATTATCTTGTGATTTTAGTTACAGATCATTGATCAAGATATTAGTTGGTGATTGCTTCAAAAAGAGGAGTTTGAAAGCTTTCACATGGTGATTTCCGAGCCTGAGCATCAAGATCACACTTAGCCATGCTCGTTGGATCACGGAGTTTGGATTGGGTCGACTTGAAGATAAAGATCGTCAAGAAGACTTAGATATCCTAGTTTAGTTTGTGTTTTAGATCCATTTGTAAAGATAAGAATAGTTGATATGCTCAAGTGCACAACACACACAAGTTTTATGTTTGGATATTGGTTTTTCAGTTTTTAGTTTAACCGATATTTGTTTTCATGAATAGATTGATCAAAATAAGTTTAATTGGTTTATGTATAGTAGATGTATTCTTTCTATACATGCATGCTTAACTTTTAAACAAACTTATTTTGACTATCCTATTCATGTATTGAAAATACAAGTTTGATAAAATATAAGTTTTGGTTTTTGATAAAAATGTTAAAACACAAAAATGGTTGAGATTGTGGTTTGCTCCCTCTATTGTGAGGTGGAGTTTGGTTTGTAACCCTCTTCGGTAGAGGTGTTTGTGGTTGTTTGGCTACGGGCCTACCCCTCAGTTGTGAGGTGGTATTTGAGAGAGGAGTTTGGTACTCCCTTATTGTAAAAATCCTCCTCGGTGGAGGTTCCCTTGGTGGGAGTCCTTGGTGGACAAGATAGTGGATTAGAAATCCTTCTCGGTGAAGGCGGGGACGTAGAGCTAAGGGCTCGAACCTCGGAACTTATCTTTGTGTTTGTGTTGGATCCATTGTCTCTCCAACTCTCTCCCTTTATATTGTGCATAGCATCATTCTCATTCATTCATATCCTATTTGCTTGTGTTGTGCCTTGCATTATTTTATATTGCTTATCATCCTTATATGCTTGGCTTGTTTGCGTGTGCCTCGCTTATACTTAACCACAAGAGCTTCATATAGCACCTCAACCCATATCTAGGGGAATCAAAAGGAGTTAGTCCAGAGCCCTTCACGGAGAATTCGGCTACACTTGTTGGTTGTATTAAGTGTTTGTGTAAATTTGTTTTAGCTTCCGCATTTAGTTTCTAGATTAGCATTATCACCTATTCACCCCCCTCTAGGTGATTTATAATAGTTACCAACTAAGGAACTATGTTCCAAAACTCCAAACATGGTGGTCGTCCTACCAAAACTTCTTGATAGCGATGCATCTATATATGTGTCCATCAAGTCCATGTGCATCCACCATCAAGGCACCATCCCTCTCACGTCGTGTGAGAGCCCTAACCTACATCAAAAACACAAGGTGGGGGTTTTGGTACACATTTTCTTTTGGGTCCTTGGGGGTTAGTCTTATGAGGCACCCAAACATTTTTATTTTTAGCAAAATTTAAAACATGCAACTTATCAAAACAAAATTTTGCTAAATGGCCTTTGCGGCCACAATGTGTACACTTGTACACCTTAAAATGCTTATGTGTATGTGTATGATCGTGGCGTGCAACATAAGCATATGCATGATGATGTGCATGAGAATGTTGAGCTAGTTTCTTTGAAAACATAGACTCCAATCTAGTGTGATTAAAAGCACATGAGCTCAAAGTTGAGCTCAAACAATCCATTTTATTTTTCAAAACATTTATCTCATTATTATCAATGGTGGCATGTAAAGCATGGTGAGATTGTGAAACAATATTCTTTTTCTTTGAGAAACATTTTCTTTTTCTTTTTCAAAAATTTTCTTTTTCAAAGACGTGTTTTCTTGAAATGCAATTTCTTTTTGTTTTTCCACCAAAACAATTTGATTTTTCAAAGACATATTCCCTTCACATAAATCATTCAATTTGGATATTAAGGAAACATTTTCATTTTTCAAATCATCCTTTTGTTTTTCTAAACATGCAATCTTATTTTTAAATGAATCATTTTCTTTTTGCATGCAAACAAAATTCTTTTCATTTTCTTATTTTCCTTTTTAATCATGTCATATTTTTCAAGAAGTTGTTGACAAAAGAAGTGAGCTCATCATATGACATGTCT
Source organism: Agave tequilana (assembly GCA_038442645.1). NCBI lineage: Eukaryota > Viridiplantae > Streptophyta > Magnoliopsida > Asparagales > Asparagaceae > Agave > Agave tequilana. Next base: position 63,617 of record JAVJIF010009500.1, on the reverse strand, counting down.
TTATCATCTAACTCGGATTCGGTAGTTACCTCAAGGGGGTTATCCCCTTGGAACATATATCACTTGTTGGAGACGTCACTTCCAACATCCGAATCGCTTCCGGCATAATATAGATCCTTTTCGCCAAGGGAGGTGATGATGTTCCAAGCTACAAAAGCCGAATCAATGTTAGAAACCCTAGATAAATAATCATCATTTAGGTAGACTTTAAAGCATTAAGGTCTTTTGCATTAGTCTCAATATTCTTGCCATTTAAACAATAATCATTAGTGATGGTAAGGTAAACATGCATGCCTAGGGCCATGAGGTACAAAGACATCTTAACCTTCCAAATTTGGATGTTAAGAATGTCAAAGATGGGTGGTGACATGAAGTCCATGGTGTATGTACAAAATATTATGATTAGCCTAAAAGGAGGATCTTTAACTCTAGGTTGTGAGACCCAAATTCAGAGCACTTGGCTCTGATACCAATTGAAGGATCACCTAGAGGGGGGTGAATAGGTGATGGCTAATCTAATGGTCACTTCATGTCAAATAATGCGGAAGTAAAAAGTATTATGACCTAAACTAAAATTCTTAAACTAAACACCACGTATAACACAAGAGTGTAGCCGAATTCCCCGTGAAGGGCTCTGGACTAACTCCTCTAGATTCTCCTAGATAAGGGTTGAGGTGCCGCGTTGGCTCTCTTGGTTAAATATAAGTGTTAGCAAACAACCCAAGCATATATCAATTAGGCACAAATGTATATCATGCATATAAAGATAAAGACAAGATAAGTATGCAAGATATAAAACAAAGAGACAAAGAGAGTGAGAGTGAGCAATCGCAAACACAAGGGATTTGTTTCGAGGTTCGAGCACACTTGCTCTACATCCCCGCCTTCGACACACGAAGGATTTTCACTATAATCGATCCTAATGGTGTTGGAACATATTTCGATGAAGACGTTTGTGAAGATCAAATTCATTTGGAGCTCTAACACATGACGAATCAAGAGTCCTACATGATCAAGATGTGCCAAGGAGAGTTGATAGAGTGTGGTTTGTAATTGTGAAGTAGAATGTAAAAGCCTTGTCACAAACACTCATATCACAGCCTTGTTAGTCGACTTACAAAACCTTATAGTCGACTAATCAAGTTTGTAGTCGACTTGACCCAAATCATAAGTCGACTAATCCTGTGTCCTGAAACAGCCCAACTCTCTGTTTGTGTATTAGTCGACCAACAGTCAACTATAGTCGACTAATACATTTTTCTAGTCGACTATCCCTTGGTCCCTAGTCGACTAATACTTTACCCAGTCGACTATAAAGCAGTTGCAGTCGACTTGAGGTAGTTAACCAGAAAACTGTTCATCCAACGTCCACCTACCTAGTCGACTAATAGCTAAATCTAGTCGACTAATAGTTGAAATTTTGCCTAGTCTAGTCGACTAACTCAGAACCCTAGTCGACTATAGACAGTTTCTGACTGTTGGACAGTTTTCGTTATCTGGTCTTTTTTGCAACGAATCTCAACGTTTCTTTGATTCAAATTGCTCCAATAACTCCCTAACTAACCCTAGTCTTCAGCTATAAATAGGGAAGTTATACCAAAGGCCAATTACCAAGTGTTTTTTATCAGTTTTCCAAAGCCAAAATATGAAAAACCTGAAAACTGTTTTCCAAACTTCAGTTCTTCACCAAAGACATTTTCATTGTGAAGATTCTCTGAAGTTCTTGTTTCCTATACTGAACCTTGTCCACATACACATATGTACCAAGGCTATAGGAAAAGTATTGTATTTCTCAAAGCAAATCATTGTACACGGGAGGCTTCTTGGTTGTAGAGGCAGTTGTACAAGGTGAAAGGTATTCTCTTGGTGGAAGAGAAGGTGTTCTCTTGGTGGAAGAGAAGGTGTATACATTTGGCGAAGGGGATTTGTCAAATGGTGTACATGGTGTATTGATTTTGGGTTGCAAAATCAAGGTTAAAGAAAAATCTCAAGCGGGTGGCTTGGGGACTGGATGTAGGTCACAAGGACCGAATCAGGATAAATCTCTTTGTTTGTGTTTGTCAACTTTTCTGAGATTTGTTTTCCTTTACTTGCAAGTTATTTATTTGCCTAACGATTAATCCTTCTTGTTTAGTGTTTATGTTGACTTGTGTGTTTTAGATTATAGTTGCCAACAGAGATAATTCCGCATTTATCCTTATCTCGGCGATCCTACATTTGGTATCAGAGCGGGTACATGTCAACAACAAGGATGACAACGGAGTTCTCATCATCCCAATTCAAAGAAGGACATTCTACACAGCGTCCACCGCTATTTGACGGAACCAACTACAACTATTGGAAGTGTAGAATGAAGATATACTTGCAGTCACTCAACTACGACCTTTGGAACATCGTAGAAGCATCGTACACCAAGCCCACAACCAACTACAACGCTTGGAGTGAAGATCAAAAGAAGAACGTGAACCTTGACGCCAAAGCGATGAATGCTCTATTCTGTGCCCTAACCAAAGAAGAGTTCAACCGTGTTTCAACAGCAACTTCTGCACATCAAATATGGCATACTCTTCAGGTAACACATGAAGGCACTAATAAAGTTAAGGAATCTAAAATATCTGTTCTTGTCCACAGGTTTGAGTTATTCAAAATGGAGGAGAATGAAACCATATCCGAGATGGTTACAAGATTCACTGACATCACCAATACATTAGCATCCCTTGGAAAGAACTACACCCAAGTTGAAAGAGTTCGAAAGATCCTTCGTGCACTCACACCAGAATGGGAGAAGAAGACAACCGCCATTGAAGAGGCGAATGATCTCTCAACTATGACATTAGAAAACCTAATCGGTAATCTAATGGCATATGAAGTGCAGTTAGAAGAAAGGAAGAAGGACGAACGACAACACCGTTCAAAGAAGAAAGAACTCGCCTTCCATGCATCTTCCGACACGGACAATGATGACGAAGAGGAGATGGCAATGCTCTCAAAGAAATTCAGGAAATTTCTAAAGCAAGGTAAATTCAAATGCTTTAATTGTGATAAACCAGGTCATATGAAGATGGATTGTCCTTTGCTTAAGAAGAAAGATAAGTACAAGAGTAAGAAGTTCAAAAAGAAGAAGAACTACGAAGCATCATCAGAATACAGTGATTCATCTTCATCTGATGAAGAAGAATCCACTGAACGTGTCAACCTATGTTACATGGCACTTGAAGATGATGAAGTATCATATTCTGAACTCTCTGATGCTTTTCATGAATTATTTCTTGATCTGAAAAATGAAAAACTGAAAAACAAAGTTTTGTCAAAAGAAAATGAGAAACTTTTAAAGGAAAATTCATGTTATGCATTACAATGTTCATCTATAAATTCTCAACAATAAGATGAGTTTGAAAAAGTCATATCATCTTAAAAATTGAAAATGAGAAATTTATAAAAGAGAACATTTTTCTGAAAAAGGAAACTAAGTCTTTGAATGAAAGGATTTCTATATTGGATAAAGACATGTTAGTTTTCAAAAATAAATATGAAGATCTTTTGCAAAATGTGACTAAGTTTAATAAAGGAAAAGAAAATTTGAATGCTTTATTATCTTTTCAGAAATTGTCACATGATAATCATGGTATTGGATTTATTGCAAAATCTTCATGTTATAGTAATTCATATAGTTCTTTTGTAAAAAGAAAGTCTAAGAAAAGTAAGTTTATATGGATTCCTAAAAATTTAAGTTTTCATGATAAAAATACATATATTGCTTCATACATTCATGATATATGTGATTCTTGTAATTATGTGTATACTAACAGGTGGAAACCAAATTCTAAATAGATTTGAACTCCTAAAGGTTAAATATGTTCTTTTATGTTTGGTACCATCTAACGTTTATCTTGCAGGTACCATATAAAATTGATAAAGAACAATTATATATATATGTACTAATAAATTTGTTGCAGGGGGAGAACAAAGTATTTCTCTATTTGTTATAACCCAATTTCTACAGGGGGAGAAAAATATAACATATCTTCTGCAGGGGGAGGACTTGTGCACACAAAGCGTCATCATCAAAAAGGGGGAGAATGTTGGAACATATTTCGATGAAGACGTTTGTGAAGATCAAATTCATTTGGAGCTCTAACACATGACGAATCAAGAGTCCTACATGATCAAGATGTGCCAAGGAGAGTTGATAGAGTGTGGTTTGTAATTGTGAAGTAGAATGTAAAAGCCTTGTCACAAACACTCATATCACAGCCTTGTTAGTTGACTTACAAAACCTTATAGTCGACTAATCAAGTTTGTAGTCGACTTGACCCAAATCATAAGTCGACTAATCCTGTGTCCTGAAACAGCCCAACTCTCTGTTTGTGTATTAGTCGACCAACAGTCAACTATAGTCGACTAATACATTTTTCTAGTCGACTATCCCTTGGTCCCTAGTCGACTAATACTTTACCCAGTTGACTATAAAGCAGTTGCAGTCGACTTGAGGTAGTTAACCAGAAAACTGTTCATCCAACGTCCACCTACCTAGTTGACTAATAGCTAAATCTAGTCGACTAATAGTTAAAATTTGCCTAGTCTAGTCGACTAACTCAGAACCCTAGTCGACTATAGACAGTTCTGACTGTTGGACAGTTTTCGTTATCTGGTCTTTTTTGCAACGAATCTCAACGTTTCTTTGATTCAAATTGCTCCAATAACTCCCTAACTAACCCTAGTCTTCAGCTATAAATAGGGAAGTTATACCAAAGGCCAATTACCAAGTGTTTTTTATCAGTTTTCCAAAGCCAAAATATGAAAAACCTGAAAACTGTTTTCCAAACTTCAGTTCTTCACCAAAAGACATTTCATTGTGAAGATTCTCTGAAGTTCTTGTTTCCTATACTGAACCTTGTCCACATACACATCTGTACCAAGGCTATAGGAAAAGTATTGTATTTCTCAAAGCAAATCATTGTTCACGGGAGGCTTCTTGGTTGTAGAGGCAGTTGTACAAGGTGAAAGGTATTCTCTTGGTGGAAGAGAAGGTGTTCTCTTGGTGGAAGAGAAGGTGTATACATTTGGCGAAGGGAATTTGTCAAGTGGTGTACATGGTGTATTGATTTTGGGTTGCAAAATCAAGGTTAAAGGAAAATCTCAAGCGGGTGGCTTGGGGACTGGATGTAGGTCACAATGACCGAACCAGGATAAATCTCTTTGTTTGTGTTTGTCAACTTTTCTGAGATTTGTTTTCCTTTACTTGCAAGTTATTTATTTGCCTAACGATTAATCCTTCTTGTTTAGTGTTTATGTTGACTTGTGTGTTTTAGATTATAGTTGCCAACAGAGATAATTCCGCATTTATCCTTATCTCGGCGATCCTACAAATGGATCACTCCTCGGTGCCGCAACACCTACAAGCTCTCGGACTCCCTAGCCCGTACACACCACAAGCCCACCGGCTCGCCGAGGCCGCACCTCAAATAAGGAGTTCGCACCCGAACTCGAAACACCGAGTCCCCACTAGGACCCGAAATAATGCGAACACACACGTCCGCCGCCTCAAAGTACAATGTAGAACTTTGGTGATCACAACTCTTGTCACCTAAAATCCTCTCTTAACAAACTCCCTATAGGGTAGATATAGCAATGGATAGCTCAAGTGGGTGTGTGAGAAAACAAGGATGGAAATTGTGAAGGAAAACTCAAAGAATCACTTTTAACACTCTTGATAAAAACTCCTCTTTTGATTGGAAGTATTTGCACTCAATTTTGTGGAGAAAAACCTCTGAAAAGAGTAGGAAAAACTGGCTCTAAAAGTCTCCAAAAATCTTAATCAAAACAGCCCCCAAATGCCCCATTTTATAGAGTCTGGAAAACTAGCCGTTGGGGTCTGTCAGGCATGTCGGTCGACCGCCCGGTCGATTGGCCAACGGTCATATTTCAGACCGTTGTGCCATCAGTCGACCGAGCTACTGGAACAGAGAGCAGAGCTCTCTGCCGGTCGACCGGTCCGGTCGACCGGGGCTTTCCAGAGAGCAGACCTCTCTGGACGGTCGACCGGCCCTCCAGCCAGATACTGGCGTGCACGCTGTGCACGTTGGTCGACCGTGACGGTCGGCCGACTTCAAGCTGCGGTCGACCGTCCTGGTCGACCGGCTGAAGCCAGGAAACAAATGTTAGGGATTAAAAACTTGGTCTTTTTGATTCAAATAAAATCCCATAAAATACTGAAAAAAATCTACAAAAATGTCAATTTTTGTATAATCCATCAAACTACAGCACCATACACTCCTCAGCAAAATGGAATTGCTGAACGGAAGAATAGAACTTTGAAGGAGATGGTAAATTCCATGCTCGTAAGTTCTGGAGCTCCGCAGAACTTGTGGGGGGAGCTCTATTAACTGCAAATTATATTCTAAATAGAGTACCCCACAAGAAACTTGGTCTTATACCATTTGAGTTATGGCATGAAAGAACACCTTCCTACCATTACCTCAAAATGTGGGGGTGCCTTGCAAAGGTGCTAGCACCATTACCTAAAAAGACTAAGTTGGGAGCAAAAACTATGGACTGCATATTCATAGGCTATGCCTTGAATAGTAGTGCCTACAGATTTCTGGTTCATAAATCAGAAATACCAAATATTCATGTAAACATGATTATCGAATCTAGAGATGCTGTGTTCTTTGAAGATATCTTTCCATACAAACGGGAAGCAGATAAGACTTCTGGGAAAAGAACACACGAGATGGCGTTCAGGGACGAAAGCCCTGAGGAACCAATTGTTAATGCAGAAACTGAACCAAGAAGAAGTCAGAGATCTAGAATCTCAAAATCTTTTGGTCCAGATTTCATAGCATACGCTATTGAAAGCGAGCCTCAGACATTTAAAGAGGCTATATCAACCCCAGAAGCACAAATGTGGAAAGAAGCTATAAATAGCGAAATAGAATCCATACTAAGTAATCATACTTGGGAATTGGTAAACTTGCCTCCTGGCAGTAAACCAATTGGGTGTAAGTGGATTTTCAAATAAAAATTAAAACCGATGGATCTATCGATAAGTACAAGGATAGATTAGTAGTCAAGGGTTATCGACAAAAAGAAGGACTTGACTATTTCGATACTTATTCACCAGTAACAAGAATAACGTTCATTCGGATGTTGATTGCAATTACAGTATTGCATAACTTAGATATCCATCAAATGGATGTCAAGACTGAATTCTTAAATGGTGAATTAAATGAAGAGATATATATATGGAGTAACCTGAAGGATTTATAGTCAAGGGCTAAGAACATAAGGTGTGTAAATTGGTAAAATCCTTATACGGTTTAAAGCAGGCTCCTAAACAATGGCATGAGAAATTTGATAGTGTCATGATCAAAGATGGATTCACTATCAATGAATGCGATAAGTGTGTTTACACAAAAACAGTTGGAAATGCATGTATCATTGTTTGTCTTTATGTAGACGACATGTTGATACTTGGGACTAATATTGAAATTATTAAGTCCACTAAAAGAATGTTATCCAACAGTTTTGACATGAAGGATCTGGGGGTTGCTGATGTAATTTTAGGAATTAAAATCACCAGAACACCAGATGGAGTCAGTCTATCTCAATCTCACTACGTGGATAAGATGATAGAAAAATTCAAGGATTATGGGATAAAAGAGAATACAAATCCTTTTCTCCCACACGTCCACCTTCATAAGAATTCAGGAACTGGAATACGCCAGTTGGAGTATTCTCAGATTATCGGAAGTCTAATGTATTTGATGAATTGCACTAGACCCGATATTGCTTACGCTGTAAGCAAGTTAAGCAGATACACTAGTAATCCTAGTGATCTACATTGGACCGCTCTACTACGAGTATTGGGTTACGTATCACATACCAAGGAATATGCCTTGAGATATGAACAGTATCCACCTGTACTTGAAGGATACAGTGATGCTAATTGGATTGCAGATTCTGAGTAATAAAAATCAACTAGCGGATACGTATTTACTCTAGCAGGAGCAGCGGTATCTTGGAAATCTTCAAAGCAAACATGTATTGCCCGTTCCACTATGGAATCGGAATTATAGCCTTAGATAAGGCTGGAGAAGAAGCAGAATGGCTTCGATAATTCTTAGAAGATATACCATCATGGCAAAAGCCAGTGCCCGCTATATGTATACACTGCGATAATCAAGCAGCTATATCTAGGGCACAAAATGTTATATACAACAGTAAGTCTAGACATATTCGTCGTAGATATAATACCGTGAAGCAGTTGCTCTCAAATGGAATTATCTCTATTGACTTTGTATCGTCAAAGGATAATTTAGCGGATCCGCTTACTAAAGGTTTAAGTGGAGAGCGTATAAACTGCGCATCGAGGGGAATGGGTCTAAAAGCCTAACCTTATCGAGTCAGCTTAATGGAAACCTCACTTAGCGACTGGAGATCCCACGGACTAAGTTCAAGAGAAAAAACTAGTTATGATTGACTCAGCAAGTAAGCACTTGGGAGCTTGACTCCAACCCATTCCTAAGGTGCACATAAGTGCTTTTCTACAAGTGGATTAAGGATAAGCTAACGCTTTTAATGATGCCTATATCTTGTTACTATACAAGTGGAGTAGAGTAGACTACTCTTAAAAGGACGATCACCTGTGTGAGTATAGAGTTAGGTCGGCTCTTTGAGAATTTCTATGGAGGCTGTTATTCCCTAAAGATACTCTCTGAAACCAAGAATGTCCAGGGCCAAAACGGACACAACCGAGAACCAAAGTTGATTTGAAAAGTCATTGTGTGAGGCTTGTTGACTTGGCTTACACTAACGGCTAACAGTTCAAGACCTAGTTCACTGATTAGCCAGTAAGTCCGATAAATCTTTCGTTATGGAAGGTTCAAGACCTAGTTCACCATCCTGATGTAGTTTCTTTTCTAAAGTACCTTTCATAATAGAGTCAGTCTCTTTGTGTGTCATTTCCTTGAATCTCTATTCATTGTGGGGGATTGTTGGAATTGAAGAATATAAATGCGAATCTTTAAGTTGAATTATGGCGAGATCCGTTGATCGAATCAATTGGATGATGGTTGGAGTGTGTTGTCCTTCCATTGGGGATGAACGTGGTATATTCACATCCGACTTCGAATGAATGAGATATTCAAGTCTAAAGATTGTCTAATTCAAAGCCAAAATGGGACTAAAGGTAACTAAAAGCATTTAGTCCCACATTAGCCATGGGATGGAAGTTTGTGGTGTATAAATAGAGAAAATTGAGAACAAAGGGCATGCCCTTTGGGTACTTGGAGTTTTCGCGCGTGAAAAGGAGGGAACTATGCCCACACATGCGTGCGTGCGCGCGCGCGTGCCGCCGCTGGCAGCGGCCGGCCGGACGGCCGGTGCCGGGCCGGGCTCGGGTTCGGGTTCCCTACCCGGCCTGGTTCTTTTTGAATCGGGTCTCGCGGGTATGGGTTGCGACCGAACCAAACCCGCTTCGCTCCGGATCCGAACCGCCCGCCAACAGTTATCTGCAAACGGATCCGAACCGCCCGCCAACGGATGTCTGAAAACTGTCTGTACGGTTGGGCGGTTTGGACCGTTGTGCGGTTTGGACAGTTGGGCGGTTGGACCGAACGGTTGCGACAGTTCTGTCTGAACTGCCACAACTGTTGGAAATTCGCGGACCAGAATGCCCCTCCCGGAGCGCTATAAATAGCGCTCCGGTTTCCCTTTCTCAGACACACCAACAGCAAACAACTCTCTCTCTCTCTTTCTATCTGAGTTCTGAAGCAGAAGCAAGTCTGCGTTCTGAACTAGGAAGTAGATTCCAAAGCGACTTCCAGCGAGAAGTGAGAATCTGAAGCGACTTCCAAAGGAGATTCTACAAAATTCACTCTGAAAGAGGGCTCAGGAAATTCAACAGATTCTTCTAATAGAATTGTTGTTTGAATCTGGGACTTCTGAAGAAGAATATTCTTCAACCTTCCTTCGTCCTCAACAGTGGGTGCTGCTCCAAAGTAAAGGCAAATATTCATCCGAAATTTGTCCTGTACCGTGTTGACACTTAAAAAAGACAAGATTCTTATTGGTCCGAACAATGTCTAAACTTGTTGACATTTATAAAAGACAAGTGACAGACGAGCTGAAAACCAGTTTTCACCCATCTCCGAGGGACAAGGAGGCAACTTGGACTCCACTAATCCAGCAAGCAGACAGTGAACCCGGATTGTTTCTAAACAGACCTCAGCAGGTCTAAGGTGCTAATACTTAGCATCGCATGAGCCCAAAGGGATAGCCTCACTTGAGAGGCTAATGTCACTCGACTTCGCCTCGAAGCCATCCAAAGCCTCGCCAGGAAGCTAACTCGCAAACTTCGCCACAGAGGATTTCCAGCTCCGCCAAAGGGTTTCTTTCGGACTTCGCCAGAAGCTGTCTCTAGCTCCGCTACGAGCTCAATGCGGACAGCTCCGCCATTGGTCTGCTATGGTCAACCTTTGACCAATCAAATCTCCGGATGAGATCGGATCCAATCAGATCAAATCCAATTAAGATCAAGTCAGAGATTAAATTTGGCAGTTGATTGCCACAATCTCTTGACTCTCCTAAAAATGAGTAAGAAGATCAGGAGAAATCCTCCTACGATATGGAAAGGATCAAGAAGATCAACCGACCTGCCAATTCTAGCTTCGCAAAAGCTGATCTTAGCCTCGCAGCAAGGCTACTTTCCAGATTTAAACAGATTTAATTCAATCTGTTTTCATATTTTCAAGGGACGATTATACCCTTACTCTCCCTATAAATAGCCCGCCAGGGGTACAAGGAGAGAGGACGGACAGGTGCAAGAGAGAGGACTCCACAAGCAGAGGCTTCTTCATAAAGCACCGTGCGCTCTCGAATTCAGAGATCTTTTAGAGAATTGCTTTCTCTATACAGGGTGTTGATACCTTAACATCGTCCTTTTTCTCAAGGAATCTCCGGAACCAGGCGAGAAGGAATTCCTAATTGAAGGCGATTTTGAGAAGCAGCAAGAGGGTTCTACCAACCTTCTATTCTCTGTTTTCTGAAACCAGTCGAGAAGGGAATTTCATCGCTCGCATCGTCAAAGGGACAAAGTAGTCGCGCGCTGACTAGACTCCTATCGGCACACTTCTCCAGAATCTCTGAGGAGATCTACTTGTAATCTTTTTAAGAATACTTGTAATTTAGCTCTTCAACCCTTTTTATTGTAAGGTTTTCCCCTTTGCGAACATAATGGAAAACAAGATGGCGACTCCGCTGGGGACGAAATTCTCCACTGCTGAGAATCAAGTGTCGCAATGCGACGAACAGACCTTCGGGTCTAACTCTGAATTCAGAAAAGCCGGTGCAGCCAGAGCCCCTCTGGCTAAATCTTCAAGGAAAGTCTCTGCGAAGACAGAAAAGGTTCTCTGCGAACCTACTGCGGTTATTTGGCGCAACAAGGAAGCACGTCCGCAGTCTGATTCCTTTACTTGTGAGAACTTGGTGGTTCAGTTCAATCAAGGAAGATTTGAAGAAGTCCTCTCTGCGGGTGGCCCAATGCTTCGAGCACGGAAGCATAGGAAGGTTTCCACGATCAAGGCTTCAAAGTAGAAACCGGAAGCAGAATTCTGCCAACACCCCTCAGCCTCGCATGTGGCTAATCAGGTTCCTTGCGAACCTAAGTCTCCTCTGCCAAGGCGGGTATGGAAGCCTAAACAGAAGTCTCCAACCGAAGCTTCAGGCGTAGCTACGCCTAAACCGCGCCTCTCTCATGAAGAAAAAGGCAAGATGCCTGTCTGCTCTAATCATAAAGTCAAGACGGCAATCATACCGTCGCCAAATTCAAGAGCAGCGATGCCTCGCGCCGGCCTCGTTCTCATGAGCGAAGCTACTGTACTACAGCGTACGCGCAGGGTCCATGACCGCGAAGCTGAAGCCAAAGTACTATCTAAGGCTAATTGCCTTCGCAGCAGCATAGCGGGTAAAGCACCACAGCGTGCTCCGCTTTCCAGTGTGTCAAGCACTAAGCTCACGCCTGATGGCGAAGCTAGAATCAAGGCACTATTCAGTGCTAATCCCATCTGCAGGGATAAAAGAAGCAGGACATCGTCCTATGTGCGATCCAAAAGAGCCTTTGCGCTCGATTGCAGAGACCCAATCGGGTCTGATTTGAGGAAATTGTTGACGGATAGACAAACCTCTTTCCCCTGTTGTCAACAAGTGGGATGTCAGCTGGTGACACTCCACTCGGTCCATTGCCGGCTGGGACCAATCCCCGCCACGCCTCCAAGACAACGGTCAGTTTTTGATCGGCTATCGGTACAGGCCCGAGGAAACACCGCAAAAGGAGCACCTCACGAGATCCAGCCTCCGTATCCGTCAACATGACCGAAAGAGGACGAGGGTCCCCAGATCTAGATTATAGCCCAGGCTTAGGCGAAGTCTTGGTGCATGAAGAAGGTGTTTTTCGAAACACCAGATCCAGGGTGGCGATACCCTACACTTATGAACAGCCTTCTTCCTCGACGGCCCTAGCCTCGCCAGAGCCCAGGAGATCACTCCAATCATCGGACGAAGAAGATGAAGATAGTGGATACACCTCTTCGGCGACAGTTAGCTCAGTGCGAACGGGCAGAGCATCAGTCAATATGGCTGATAATGTTAACGACGACCTTCGTCGGCGCCTGGAAGCTCAAGAGCAAACTTCCAAAACCCAGCAAGAAGCCTTGGACAATATTCAACAGATGTTTGCTCAACTCCTCAGTAACCGGAATAACAATGATGCCGGGAGCAATCACGATGAGGAGGAACGCTTCAGCAATGAGCAACCAAAGCCGGAGAAATTCAAGGAGGGTTCTTCCCTAGACGCCGAAGTTCTTAAAGACCTCCAAGCTCAAATCGTATCCTTAGCTCAGAGGGATGAATTAAAGAAGGTAGGGGCAGTCCGTCCTTATCCGCCGGAGTGGGATTCGGTACCATATCCACCGAAGTTCAAACCACCAATGTTGCATACCTATGACGGAAAGAGCCAAATCAGCACATCTACTATTTCCGGTCTCAGACTGGTAATGTTATAAGCAATGACGCCATCATGGCTAGGCTATTCATGGCACCTTGAAGGGGTGGCATTTGACTGGTTCCGAAGGCTTCCCCGGGCTCTATCAACTCCTGGATCGACCTGGAAACTCGGTTCCTCTCTCGTTTCTATGTGGATGATACCGAAGTAACCATGGACAAGCTCCTCTCCACTGTGCAGAGGAAGGGCGAATCTGTCCGTGACTACATTGAACGGTTCAGAAACTTATCCTTGATGTGCCCAGCAGGGATGCCACTACCCATGCTCTTACAGACATGCAGACACAACTTCTTAGACCAAGTGGAAGTTCGCATGGGGCTGTCAAAGCCCACACTTGGAAGGAATTGGTCGAACAAGTAGAGATAGCCGAGAAGTCGACAAAAAAGTTCGAACCATCCGCCCTAGAGGCAAGTGGGGGATGAACAACAAAGGGCGTAGCGACCTACCGCAATCTTCTCAAGCTAAAGGCAAAGAGACTATGTCTGTGGAGTTATCCGGAGATGTGCAGTCGAAGGCCAAGAAGAGCGGCTTCAGCAATCAGGAGCCTAAGTTCCCTCCAAAACAGTACTCCTTCAAAGATGATCAAGTGGTCACGATATTCCATCTGCTCCACAAAGGGAACAAAATGAAACTACCAGATGCTCGGCGTCCCAATGAGATAGGGCGCACAAACGACCCTAAATACTGCCTCTACCACAGGATGATCCACCATCCTACTGACAAGTATTATGTCCTCAAGGACAGAATACAAGCCCTGGTCAATGCCGGGGTTCTGACGTTAAAGACGGAACAGAAGAAAGTCACTGCCAATATGGTGACCCTCGAGTTCGGCAAAGCTCCAAAGGTCACAGTTCCTGACGGGACTTATTCAGTCCCTGCGCCACGGTTGGAAGTCAAGTATCCTCCAGCCACAGCTCAAGATAATAAGGGTCTTGTTCCCCTAACATTGGAGACAGGGGAAGTCATGTGGATACACCCGGACCTCGTCCAAGAAGTACAGCGGGATTCAAAGGAGCCCAACTTAAAGGGCAAATCTTGCAATGTCATCTCTGTCCTGCCAGACGACGGCAATCTTACATCGGCTTCCCTCAGTGATTCAGAAGGAGAAAAGCTTGCTTGCGCGGCGCAAGCCGATATGCCTCAGCAGACGGGCACCCGATCCGGAAAATCATACTTAAGGCAGTATGAAAAGACTACTGACGAGACACAACAGCAAACGACGTCAGTACAAGCACCAACATCCACTCCAATCCCAACCAAGGGAAAAGAGAGACCTAAGGAGGTACGATTCGACCACGTGTTGAAGAAACCGCCAGGCCAAGGGTTTGATACGCCCTTTCGGTTTGACATATTGGCTCAGCTGGCCAATATCCCAGCTCGTATCACTATACACGAGCTCCTTCGCCTCTCGAAAGAAACAAGAGAAGCACTCAGGGAGACGCTAGCCAATTCAGAATCCTTTCTTGACATGCATGCCAGAAATCCCTAACGATGACATTCAGTCTCCTTGCCCAGAATGTCATCATACACAATCAAAGGTGCCCGCTATTACATTCACAGTGGAAGATATGCTTCTCAAAGACAACAAGCACGATTGACCTCTGTACTACACCGGATATATCGGTTCAATGTGCATTGAAAGAATACAAGTCGATCCGGGTCCGCACTCAGCATCATCCCCAAAAGGCTTCTCTACTTCCTCGGCATATCACTGTACAGGTTGTCTGCAACCACTACTACAATATACGGTTTCAACGCCTGGAGCAGTCATCCACTGGGGAAAATTTGACTCCGTTGCAGAATCGGGAGCCTGAAGTCAGAAGTGACATGCTATGTCATTGACGCTGACACATCATATAACCTGCTGCTAGGACGACCATGGATCCATGCCAACTGGATCGTTCCCTCCACCCTGCACCAATGCTTCAAATATGTTGAAGATGACGCGACAGTACGAACTGTCTTTGCTGAAAAGCAACCATTCAAAGCGGTAAAAAATTACTTCACTGACGCTCTCCTGTATCAAGAGGCCGGTGAAACACCCAAAGAACCATTGCCGGATGATGACGAAAGTGGCAACGAGGCGGATTCAGAATTCGAAGCAGGCATGCCAGCCATTCTGATTGGTGAACCAATTATAGCATGTCTCAATAATCCCCTATATAATACTCCTTCAGAGGATGAAGGTGAATGGGTAATTAATGATAATATTTCTTTTGATTATCCCGCGACTATTGGGCTATTTGAATCCATTACGGATAGCTCTCTACACATGCCTTTACATAAACCAAGTGCATCCAGTACACCCATGGAATCCGCAGAAGGGGCCGTCTTGGTAATCCCGCCATCCAAAAAAAGGTCAGTTACCGATAATCTTCGGTAGAACCCAACCACGGGGACCCACGGTCGCAGATTCAAGTTCAGACTTAGACACTCCACAATTCTTTCATTACGCGCAGCCAGCGCGCCATATTATGAAGAAAATGGGGTACGACTTGAAGCATGGAGCAGGCCTAAATTTTGGAAAAGGAAGACGCGGTTTGATGCGGAACTTTGTGCCTAAAGGAAAGCCTGCAAATTACTATGATAGTACACGCAGGGGGTTAGGGTATGTTACACCCACATCGTCAGCAATGGTTCAAGCCAAGGACGATGGATCAGTTCCATCACATTCAGCCTCATCCTCCGAGTGGGATTCAGATGTCAGTATAGGAGGAATGTTCGAAAACCTCACTGCTAATATGACCTCAAGCAGTCAATTGGAGCCCGCAGAAGCTACTGACGAAGAACCATGGGCCCAGCAATTAGACCTTCAATGGGAAAAGCGAATCGAATCGCGCGAACCACCTACTGAAGACAAGGTGATGCAGGTCAACTTGGGAAGTCAAGATCATCCCAAGCCCATCTTTATAAGTGAAAGCCTATCACTTACAGAAAGGGAAGAATTGATAATGCTCATAAAAGAGTATATAGATGTCTTCGCATGAAGCTACGAAGATATGCCCGGACTTGATCCACAGGTCGCTATGCACCGTCTAAACATCAAGCCTGACGTCAAGCCAGTCAAGCAGCAACAACGTCGGTTTCGCCCGAACATTATGGAAGCTATTGAAGCCGAAGTTCACAAGCTCATTGCATGTGGCTTCATCCGGGAGGAACAACATCCAGATTGGGTTGCTAATATCGTCCCGTCCTCAAAAAGAACAGAAAAATATGAATCTGCATCGACTATCGTGATCTCAACACGGCCTGTCCTAAAGACGAATTCTCACTGCCCATCACCGACGTCAAGATCGACAACACATGCGGGTTCGAAAGAATGTCTTTCATGGAGGCTTTTCAGGATACAACCAGATTAAGATGTATCCCGACGACGAGAAGCATACTTCGTTCCGAACACCATTGGGGGTATACTGTTATACTGTAATGCCCTTCGGACTGAAGAACGCCAGAGCAACCTACCAGCGGGCAATGAGTATAATCTTCCGCGATCATCTCCGAAAAACGGTGGAGTGCTATGTCGACGACATTGCCGTCAAAAGCCGCAACAAGAATGAACATCTTCGCGACCTGAGAACGATGTTCGACATAATGCGGGCTCATCAACTGAAAATGAACCCGACAAAATCCTTCTTGGGAGTTTCAAGCGGTAAGTTCCTTGGGTTTATTGTCACATCAAAAGGGATTCATCTTGACCCAGACAAAGTCAAAGCCATCCAGAGCATGCATCCACCAAGGAACCTCAAAGAGCTCAGAGGCTTGCAAGGCAGGCTAGCTTATATCAGAAGATTCATTGCAAATCTCTCAGGCCGCTGTCAACCGTTCACCCAACTCATGAAAAAGGGTGCTTCCTTCGTATGGGATCAAGCTTGCCAGGAAGCTTATGAAGACATCAAGAGGTACCTCACAAAACCTCCAGTCTTGGTGGCCCCTACATCAGGGAAACCATTTTTGCTTTATGTAAAAGCTCTGGACTACTCCCTCGGTGCCCTCCTCGCTCAAAAGGACGACAATGGCCACGAGCAGGCCATTTATTATCTGAGCAGAACTCTCATAGGATCGGAATCTCGCTACAACCCTATCGAGAAAGAGTGTTTAGCTCTCGTCTTCGCTGTTCAGAAGACACGACATTATTTGATCGGCCAGACCATACATGTCATCTCCAGAGTAAACCCATTGCGTCTTCTTATGACGAAGCCAGGATCATTGAATTCAAGATTGGCTAAGTGGGTACTTTTATTGTCTCAATACGACATGATCTTCACGCCTCAGAAGGCGGTTAAAGGCTAGGCCCTTGCAGTGTTCTTGGCTGCTCATCCAGTTCCGGAGCATTCAAAACTTCACGAAGATATCCCTGATGAAGTCTTCGAGTCTTATGCAACCTCAGAAGAGGAAGTGTGGCAAATGTTCTTTGATGGAGCATCGCGAATGGGCCCTAAAGGCAATATTATTGCCGGAGTGGGGGTTGTGTTTATCTCCCCACAGAATCATGTCCTGCCCAGAGCATTTTCTCTGACAGAATCATGCTCCAATAATGTAGCAGAATATAATGCTCTGCTCATCGGTCTTCAACTCGCCCATGGAATGGGGGTACGATACCTCGAAGCTTATGGCGATTCAAAACTGATCATCAATCAGGTTAAAGGCGAATACGAAGTCCGCCATGAGGACTTGGTGCCTTATTATCACACGGCCGTTGAATTGGCCAACCTATTTGAAGGCTTCTATATCGGGCATGTGTCTCGATCTCAAAATACGAAGGCGAACGCTCTTGCCGCATTAGCAACAATACTAGCCTTGCCAGCCGACACCGAGTATCACCTCACAGTCGCAACTCGACATCTTGCATGCTCCAAGCACATGCTAAGAACTCGAGAAGTCTATAATGTCTCCACGAATCTTGAGCCGAGAGATTGGCACTTTCCTCTCATTGACTATGCTTTGCACGGTCAGCTTCCAGACGATCCTAAAGAAGCGGCGTCCGTCAGACGAAGGTCTCCCCGGTTCTACTACAATCCGACTTTGAAGACACTTTACCGTCGTTCATATGACGGTGTCCTCCTCCGTTGCCTTTCTCATTCAGAGGCACAGGAAGCGCTCCAAGAAGCGCACGATGGTATTTGCGGCGCTCATCAGCCAGGTCCAAAACTTAAGGACAGGTTGCACAGACTTGGATACTATTGGCCAACTATGATAGCCGATGCCATCCAATACGCACGAAGGTGTAAAGCATGTCAGATTCATACGGATTTTATACACTAGCCTCCGGAGCTGCTCCACCCAACTGTTGCTTCATGGCCATTTGAAGCTTGGGGAATCGATGTCGTAGGACCAATCAGCCCCTCTTTGACAAAAGGTCACCGGTTCATCCTAGCAATAACTGATTACTTTTCAAAATGGGCGGAAGCTACACCATTAGCTGAAGTCAAAACCTCTAATGTGGTTAATTTCATCAAGCACCATGTCATCCATCGATTTGGTGTACCTAGGCGGATCATCCACGACATCGGTCCCCAATTCATAAGCCAAGTATTCTATCGGTTCTGCGATAAATACCGAATTCAAAATGTGGCTTCAACCGCCTACAATCCTGCCGCCAATGGCTTAGCGGAAGCATTCAACAAGACGATCATCAAGCTACTCAAGAAGTTCGTCTCCTCGAATAAGCGGGATTGGGACGAAAAGCTTGGCGAATGTCTTTGGGCCTACCGGACCACGGTTCGAACACCGACAGGTAATACACCTTTTCCCTGGTATATGGGTGCGAAGCAGTCATCCTATTGGAAATTCAGATGTCATCATTGCGAGTAGCTCTGACCACTAAAATCACATCAGAAGACAATGATCGGTTGCGTCTTCAAGAGCTCGAAGCCCTAGATGAGAAGCGGCTACAAGCTCAACAGTATATTGAGCTATATCAAGCTCGAATCTCAAAGGCCTTCAATAAGAAGGTCAAACAGAGGGTCTTCCAGAAAGGAGACCTGGTTTTAGCCGTCAGACGATCAATGATTATGACGCACAAGACCAAAGGTAAATTTCAGCCTAAATGGGAAGGACCGTTTGTAATAGAAACAGTCTATTCAAACGGAGCATACCGCCTTGTGACTGTAGATGGCAACCTACTCATGATGCCGATCAATGGCAAGTTCTTAAAGAAGTATTATCCTTAATCAAGGATCCTTCTCATGATCAAGTTAACACTATACCTCTGATCAAGATCTCCGTGTCCAAAGTACACACAAAGAGAGCCTTTCTCTTCCTCCAAGCGAGATAATACAACCGTAAACCAGTAGGAACCTGGTCACGTACTGGATGTCCCAAAGGAGAATCAAGGTTATGCATATATTAACCGGATAATCCGACATCCTTAACGATTAAGGATAGAGGAAAATGTTGGCCTGTAAGCCAACATAAATCCTCGACAACTCATCATGCTGAGGGGAATAGCATGGCTAGCCCAATTCAAACGATAGTTGGTAAAGGCATATCAAACCCGTTGACAGCTGGGGATTTGCTAAAAATCCTAAGGGACCAGTTCCCATTTGATTCCCTCTCCAAAATCACTTACCAATTCTCGTCCATAGAATGGTAACACCACATACGCATTTCGCTGTTACGTTAACACTAAACCTATGACAGCAATTCCCTCGTTTCTCCCCGTGAGGACGAGACCTCCAAAGTCACTTACCAATTCTTATCCACAGAATGGTAAGGCCACAAATATATTCCGCTGTTACGTTAACATTAAACCTATGACAGTGATTCTCTCGTGAAAACGAGACCTCTTTCCAAACTCCATTACAATTTTGAGCTTGTTGACATTTACAAAAGACAAGTCTCAACCTTGAGCCCTATTGACATTTACAAAAGACAGGTCTCGATACTTGTTGACATTTACAAAAGACAAGTATCACCAATCTTGAGCTTGGTGGCGTCTCAATCGGTTATGTCATTGCGACCTCTGAACCAGAAGACAGCCAAGTCTCAATTTTTAGCTTGTTGACATTTACAAAAGACAAGTTCAACCCCGAGCCCTGTTGACATTTACAAAAGACAGGTCTCGATACTCGTTGACATTTACAAAAGACAAGTATCACCACCTTTTGAGCTTGGTGGCGTCTCATTCGGTTATGTCATTGCGACCTCTAAACCAGCAGACAGCTAAGTCTCAATTCCGAGCCCTGTTGACATTTACAAAAGACAGGTCTCGATACTTGTTGACATTTACAAAAGACAAGTATCACCACCTTTTGAGCTTGGTGGCGTCTCATTCGGTTATGTCATTGCGACCTCTGAACCAGCAGACAGCTAAGTCTCAACCTTGAGTCCTGTTGACATTTACAAAAGACAGGTCTCGATACTTATTGACATTTACAAAAGATAAGTATCACCAACCTTGAGCTTGGTGGCATCTCAATCAGTCATGTCATTGCGACCTCTGAACCAGCAGACAGCTAAGTCTCAATTCCGAGCCCTGTTGACATTTACAAAAGACAGGTCTCGATACTCGTTGACATTTACAAAAGACGAGTATCACCAAATTCTGAAGCTTGGCGGCGTCTCAATCGGTTATGTCATTGCGACCTCTGAACCAACAGACAGCTGAGTCTCAATTTCGAGCCCTGTCGACATTTACAAAAGACAGGTCTCATCTTTCGATCCGACAAGGACCGGTTTCGGGCCTGGTGGCGTCTCAACCAGTTATATCATCGCGACCTCTGAACTGACAGATAGCCAAGTCTCATCATCCAACCCAACAAAAACTATGTTCTCAAGAAATTGCAATACAATTTGGAATCGCAATTCAAAAAGAAGAACAAGATTGGAGATTCGACAAAAGAAGAAAAATTTTCATTCACTCCAAAAGGATAAAGTACATGGAGCTACAGGCGCAAACTGTAAGATCTGAGCCGCTCTCCAAGGGAGTCCAGCCTCGTCCTCCTGTCATCAGCAGCCTGGGCAAGCGCTTGCGACCTCAGCTCGGCCTCATTAAAATCCATTGCTTGGGTCAGACGAGCTTCAACCTCCGCCAAAGTTACCTTCTGTGATAATCCCTGCTGTGAGAGCTCTTCATTTTGAGCCTTGAGCTGCTCAAGCCGCGCAGTTTCTTCAAGACGCACCGGTTCAGCCTTGGACAAGAGAAGGTTTCCCTTCCTAATCATCTCCTTGGCCTTCGCAATCCTATCTTCAGCATCAAGAAGAGCACTGGTGGAGGCATCGATGGCATTCCCAACCTCTACTTGCCTTGTTTCCAAAGATTTCAAGTCAGAAGAGATAGCCTTAGCAGCCTCTTGAGCGGCAAGCCGGGCCTCGTGCTTTTGAGCGACAAGGCGCGCAAACCGCTCACTAACCAAAGGCTCCAGGTCTGAGCGGCTAAGACGGCGCCATTCCTCTACATCCTTCTCAAATTCATCCACCAGGAGTTCCAAAGCAGTAGCCTGGTGATACCCCTCAAAATCCCGAATACTTTCGATGCCACGGGAGAGGACCACCTTTAACTTTGAGAACGGCATAGTCGAGCCCTTCAAAACCAGGTCGATAGTTCGCCCTAAGCCTTTATAAAAGCTATCGACAAGGTCACCTATATAGTCGTTCTCAACCTCAGCCACTTCTGGTAGAGAGGTAACCTCAGAGAAATCCACCGGCCTGGTCGTCACTATCCTGGAAGGAGCAATGGGAACATCAACAGCAGGGCAGATTGTCAGTGATCTCTGCGGAGTCTTCATGGAAATTAGTGCGCTAGCCACCGCTGAGGTAGGGCTGACAACCATCTTCTGAACAGCAGGCTCAACTACCAGAGTTGGGAAAGTAGGGCTTGTAATCACCCTCAGCTCCATACTTGGCAAAATTGTCGGCACCTCACTCGTTGATATAGTTGGGAGTGAGGACACCTCCGGAACTGCTCTCCTTTCAGCCTCTGGTCCTTCGGCTGATTTGGGCCGGTAAGAAGGCAGGTCGCCGTACAGCGCATCCAGCACAGCAGCATCAGCCGTGGTCGAAGCGCTCATGTCACCCTTGACCTTCGGGAAAATCTTCTGGCTCTCTTAGAGCTGATGCATCTTGAGGCCGAACACCTGTAACAAGACTGCGGTCAGTCGGGACACTACATGCAAAAAGAAGCCAGAGGTTAGGACAATACCAAAGGATGATGTCGCCTCAAACATCTCGTCAGCCACATCAGTCTCCAGGGGCTCCATCGGAAAATTTTTGGCAGAATCAGCACGAATAGCCGGCTCGCTTTCGCTTGCCGAGTATCCTGTGGACCACCCAATAGAGCTCGACGCCGCAGGACTTCCTTTAGAAGTCCCAGCGCCCGAGGGACCAATGTCGGCGACATCACCTCCGGACTCTTCCGGACGGGCAAAAGAACCAGCTTCAGTCCCATAAGTAAATAGGGGATCATAATGTTCCCCTTGCTCTCCAGCTGCCTCAGCTCCTACAATCAAGAAGAATTGATAATAAGTCAATGGGAACACACAAAAGGCGTATTATATGGACATGGTTAATCTTACCCAGACCCGGAGTGAATTCACCGCTAGTCGGCTCAGCAACCGACGGTTCAGCTGCTAATGGGGCAGCAGGAGGAATCGTTGTAGAGGGATGTCCCTCTACGACAATCGTAGGAGCTTGGCGGCGGGGCTTCTTCGCCAACGATTTCCTATGAGAGCTACCCGCCCGCTTTCTTTTGAAGTGGACTTCAGAATCCTCTTCCTCCACTTCTTCTATACAACGAGAGGGAGCCGTCCCCATCACACCAGAGCCAGTTGCAGGAGTCTCAGCCCCCGCTCCCACCTCGAAGCGAGGACTCTCGGCATCTGAGACCTCGCTATCTTCCACAGCAACAAACTCCTCTATACCTGGCGTGCGAACCCTTTTGCCTTCCCTTTTCTCAGAAGTCTTCTGCCTCAGCGCTGAGAAATTAACTTCACACCAGAACTGTTGACCTTGAATTCGAGAGGTGTGGAGTTAGAAGTGGCATACCACTGACAGAAGCACGGGGTCATCAGGAGATTGGGAGCCCTCAACGGCGTACACAGCCGCGCCCCAGTACCGCCTGCAGTAAAGAATCGCCAGGTACGGGCCCCATCAATAAGGCTCCCCATGAAGCCAGATTGAGATTCGGGCTGCCCACGTACAGTTGGTCATATTCAAACTGTCGAGCAAATCGACTTGGGACGTAAGGCTCCAAGTAGCAGCTATCCCCGCTCCGGTACAATAGATGTGAAGGCCGGATACTGACCAGCCACTCAAAAATTCCCCGGCTCAGGGATGAATGCCCCTCCCCCGCATCTTTTAACTCTTCCCCATAGCCTGCACCCCGAATACGGGAAAAACAGCGAAAGAGACTATAGACGTCATAGCGACGTACTAATTTACGGGCCTCAGCCACGTAAGTCTTCTGCCATGAGCATCCTTCGAATCGGCGGAGGAGCGCCATTCAAACATCTTGCGGGGGATCCTCTCCAGCTTCGATTAGAGAAGGACAATGCAAGGCGAACCACGCCATCAAGTAAGTATACGGCAGACCTATTCTGGGGTTAGGTCCGTCGCGGGGCGAAATGGTCCCCTTTCCACGCTTTGTCGTTGGTGGCCTGCAAAAAGCCTCCGTCAATGCACGAAGGCCTCTCTGGATACAGCACACCATGGCCGAAAGAAGTCCCAGAGGGCGACCATGAACCAAATGAACAGCGGGCAGCAAGACATTCGGATGAACGATGTCACCCGAAGAAGACGGCACCACGCATCTCTTCAGCCAGACTGTTAGGAAACCAGCCAGAAGTTCCTTCTGGGACATCGGCCTGCGAGCCTGATGATGGAGCTTCGAAGAACATCACCCTGCTCATGGGGACCATCGTCTTCCTTAACAACTAGATCCCTTGGGAGTGCTTTTGCATCCGGTCAAAGATGTCTTCATCAGCAACTCCGCAATATGCTGCCTTAGGAGCATTCTCCATATCTGGGAACAAATAGTCTCCCCAGCTCTTCAAGCTACAAGAGGTTCCCTTACTGCCCCCATGCATACTGGAGCAGATGTACAAGTGGCACATCAACTCCCGGTAGGTCTCGAACAAGGCAGGCTCCTGCTTCTCCAGAAGAGCCAACTCTGCCTCGCACGGGAAGTATTCTTCATATGGGAGAGACCCAAAAGGCAGAGCAGAGACTTCCCACATCTCATGCAAGGCCATACCCAATTCGCCAACAGGGGTGAAGAAAGTCCCCGAAGCTGGGCAATACAATTCAAAAATGGCGTAAAAGCACGCCACGTTCATCTCAATACCGTAGCAGGTCGCCCTGACGGCCTCATAGAGATTCAGCCTCTCCAAATCCTCCTCGAAATGAGCAAGGATGTAGGTAGTCAATTCCACCCACCATGCCTTCGGAGGGTGAATCCAGCCTGGAGTCCTGAAGTCAGTAGCTGGGTAGTTCCCATTGACCTTGCAGAATTGGTTGCCAAAGGTCAGCGTCACTGCAAGATTCTCTCCCACTGGGATCTCTCGTGACACATTCCCAGGATGCAGGCCCATTATGCAATGAGGAGGTCCTGCTCTTGCATAACCAGGAGATTGAAGCATCAATTTTCCTATGTGAACAGAGCCAGTACTCCGGCTCACTTCCCACAACATCTTTCGAGCCTGCGTCACGCACTGGAAGGAAGACAAAGAAAAATGGCGCTTGTTGGACGGAAGGTAGAACCTCTCGCCATCCAACTGGAAAATCCACTGCCCTTCCCCTGCATATAGTTGGTGGTCAGGGTCTGGTGCGGCATCCCCGAACATGAAATCGGGCTTCCTATAAATTCGACGGTCGACATCTTCAAGGGGAGCTGTGGTCAGGATACTCCTCGTGGTATATTGATCACCACCATGAATAAGCGTATCTCTGACGAGAGAACTCTGCTCACTGAACAGAGAAGCCTGCCCTTGAAATTGCAAGCTGATATTGCCATCCGATCCCATGGTCATCCCGAGCAGGCTGTTTGAAGGACCAGGAGTATAGTGTACTGCAGGAACAAAGAGAAACTATGATTAGTTCATCAGCCGAAAAAGGGCTAAAATCAGAACGCAAAATTTGACAAGGCATAGCCTCGCCCTCTGAGCAAGGATTAGCCTAAATGATAGCTTCGTCCCGAAGCTTAGCTTCGCAGCTGAAGTGTAACTCCGCCTCCCACATGAGGACAGGATGCAGGAAAACATCCAAGTGTTAGCTTCGCTTTGGAACCTTAGCTTCGAACAACAGGATGTGACAAAACCTCGAAGGATAACTTCGTCAGAAGGGAATTACGGTCCTTTTCTGTCAAATATCAAAGGACAACTTCGCATCCTGTCATTCAACAGGATGTGAACCGCCTAAAAGTTAACTTCGCTTGGAAGCTTGGGGAAGAACTCTTCAGTTCTTGGATTCCCGATCAAGAAATCAAGGTAAAATCAGGGAATTGGACTCATGTTGGATTTATCCAAGGACAGCCAAAAGTCGGCCTTAAAGGAGAGACGACAGTCTCTAATTAAAAGGGAAAGTTCCCTACCGGCGATTGGTCGTTCGATGACCGGAGGAGGAGAAAGACCCTCCGCTGCAGAGGTTGCGATCTCTTTTCCCGCTCGTCTCTTGGGCGCCATTGAAGAACTATGGAAGTCCTTGAATTCTTGAAGAAGAAAGAGGAAGAAGAAGAGTCAAAGGTCTCTAAAAATTTCAAGTAAAGAGATCTGCTCTTTCTCAGCCCGATCGGGCTTTTATAGGCCAATCAGCGCCTGAAACGACGCCTCGAAAAAAGTACAGGCTGTCGTTTCAAATTAATTTGAAACGCCGCCTAAAGCGCCTTCCCGAGAAGCGCTGATTCAGCCACAAAGGCTTAACCTCGCCAATGAGCCGAAGTGCGGACTTCGCACAAGTTCATCAAGAACTTCGCCAAAAAGGTGGCCTTAGCCCACTAAGGGCATAGTTCGCCGATATGCTAGCATCGTGCGAAGCTCATTCAAAAAGGACCCTGTCCTTAACTCTGCACAAAGTTTAGCCCCGCTATGGCCAAATTCTCAATGAAGGTAGGCAAAAATCAAATGAGCAGAAGATAAACTTTCATTGATTTAAAAGGAAAGGTACATTGATACTACATCAAGGTTTTGTTTCATACAACAGATTCAATTGCTCAGCAAGATCATTTGCGCAAAAGGCATATAAGTGGTTTTATCTGCTTCTAAAACCAGACCAACTGGACATGAAAGGCCTTCCTCCTGCACAAGGCCGTAGCCAGTTGTGCCACAAGGACACGGCCATAATTCTCCACAAAAATGACAGATTTTGCCACTAGGAAGCTGGATCACCTTTGATGAAAATTGGCAATGAACTTATCACCACCAACACGATAGATCACCTATAATGGGAATTGGCAGTGATGTCAGTGATCTCACAGGTGTGACATCCGCCTTCCCGAAGTGGATCATCTCGGATAAGCGGCTACCAGCCTCACCTCAGAACGAATCATCTCGGATAAGAGGCTGCCAATAGCCTCTGGGACACACATCAGCTGCCCTAAGTTGTTCCTCCTGCTTAAAAGTAAAGCTTCAACTGGGGAAGCATAAGGCAACTTTTCGGTCTCTTTCATCAAGACACAAGATCGGCGAACATAGCTCACTGCAATGCAAATTGGAGCAAGTTAGCAGTTAAACACAAAAGATACTGCAAAAGCGCTAAAGCCAAATTCTTTGGGGCGAAGCAATCCGATTTCGATTGGAGCAGAGGATAAGCCTCGTTTGCACAGTGATGATGGGCTAGCTCAGCAAACGCCAAGTCCTAGCCTCGCCTATACGGTTAAGCCAGACTGATCCTATGGGACACAGCCTTAGCCTCACCTATATGGCAAGACTGGCTCAACCTTGAAGAGACTAAGTCCCAAGTTCTGCCTGCGCAGCGGACTTAACATGCAGAGATCTTTCTCTGACCAAGTCAAGATGATAGCTTCGCTGGGAAGCTATGCTGAAATCCTTCTCCGTAGATCAGTTAAATGGAGAACAAGGGAAGCTAATCCCTGAAGCAGCCGCTAAAGCTGAATTAAGGGGGATGAATTCCCTGAAATCGGTGAAGTCGTTGAATGATCAAGACTTACCGGTCCTTGGCCGGATAATGACCAGAGTGGGCATTCCCACTAATTCAGAGATCTGAGTATCTCTTTCAACCAAGAGAAGAGGAGAAGAGCAGATCGCTTCTCTTCAGAGGACCTCAAGTGTCCTATTTATAGGCCCCATGGCCTGAGAGCTACCGCCTCAAGCGTGGAAGCACGAGCGCATTTAAGGCATTTACTGCGCCTTGAGAACAGGGACGGCTTCCCTTGAAACCGTGCAAAGGAAGAAACATCTCCCTCATAAAGGCACTTATGGCGCCTTGAAGAAAGGGAATATCCTCCCTCAGAAACGTGCAAATCAGAGAATTTCTCCCTCGATCAGTGCGAGAGAAGAAGAAATCCTTCTCGTAACTGGCCCATGGCAGTTGGCCTCGGGAAAGCGACAGATGTTCCAGAGCGAACTTATCTAGCCACGAAGCTACCCAGACGCGAGTCTACATGATTCCTTTGCGAATCTACATCCCAAAGCAGGATTTAAAGCGAAGCTGAACTCAACCATCATGGCGACGTTCATACTTCACATACCACCTATCAAAGCAGTTCAAAGTATTTTCGAAGTCTGAGCCATTGCAGACTTTCGAAAACTTTGAAGGGGGTCTTGTTGACACTTAAAAAAGACAAGATTCTTATTGGTCCGAACAATGTCTAAACTTGTTAACATTTACAAAAGACAAGTGACAGACGAGCTGAAGACCAGTTTTCACCCATCTCCGAGGGACAAGGAGGCAACTTGGACTCCACTGATCCAGCAAGCAGACAGTGAACCCGGATTGTTTCTAAACAGACCTCAGCAGGTCTAAGGTGCTAATACTTAGCATCGCATGAGCCCAAAGGGATAGCCTCGCTTGAGAAGCTAATGTCACTCGACTTCACCTCGAAGCCATCCAAAGCCTCGCCAGGAAGCTAACTCGCAAACTTCGCCACAGAGGATTTTTAGCTCCGCCAAAGGGTTTCTTTCGGACTTCGCCAGAAGCTGTCTCTAGCTCCGCTACGAGCTCAATGCGGACAGCTCCGCCATTGGTCTGCTATGGTCAACCTTTGACCAATCAAATCTCCGGATGAGATCGGATCCAATCAGATCAAATCCAATTAAGATCAAGTCAGAGATCAAATTTGGTAGTTGATTGCCACAATCTCTTGACTCTCCTAAAAACGAGTAAGAAGATCAGGAGAAATCCTCCTACGATATGGAAAGGATCAAGAAGATCAACCGACCTGCCAATTCTAACTTCGTAAAAGCTGATCTTAGCCTCGCAGCAAGGCTACTTTCCAGATTTAAACAGATTTGATTCAATCTGTTTTCATATTTTCAAGGGACGATTATACCCTTGCTCTCCCTATAAATAGCCCGCCAGGGGTACAAGGAGAGAGGACGGACAGGTGCAAGAGAGAGGACTCCACAAGTAGAGGCTTCTTCATAAAGCACCGTGCGCTCTCGAATTCAGAAATCTTTTAGAGAATTGCTTTCTCTATCCAGGGAGTTGATACCCTAACATCGTCCTTTTTCTCAAGGAATCTCCGGAACCAGGCGAGAAGGAATTCCTAATTGAAGGCGATTTTGAGAAGCAGCAAGAGGGTTCTACCAACCTTCTATTCTCTGATTCCCGGAACCAGGCGAGAAGGGAATCTCATCGCTCGCATCGTCAAAGGGACAAAGTGGTCGCGCGCTGACCAGACTCCTATCGGCACACTTCTCCAGAATCTCTGAGGAGATCTACTTGTAATCTTTTAAGAATACTTGTAATTTAGCTCCTCAACCCTTTTTATTGTAAGTTTTTCCCCTTTGCGAACATAATGGAAAACATACCGCTGCTTCAACGATCCTGTGAAGGTACTGGTTGATTACGGTTCGACCGTACGGTGATTTGGTAGTGCTATCCAAATACCGTGAAGGAGTGTTGTATCTTGGGAGACCAGCGTCCATTATCCCGTTAGCACCGGTGCGGGGGACATAATTGTCTTAAGGAGATTCGCTCTAAGCGTATCTCACTCTAAATACTGCATAAGTGGATTAAGTCCTTTAAACAGGGGATATACTTTATAGTATATCGAGACTGATTTAGATTCAGTCTAATTGGTGTTTAACCAAGGAAGGAAATTGAAAGGTGGTTCTTAAATTAAGGAACGTTCTATTAAACGAAAAACATCCCACCTGATATTTGCCGACCTGGCCAATTAGATTGTTGATATTTCAGTGATCTTGAATAGTTGTCAGATTGATTCCTGTTAAGCAGAAATTTCAACAGGGATCGGGGTACGAAACGGGCCAGGTAGCACGGCCCGGTCCCGACGGGGCAAGGACCGGCCCAGGCGAAGCCCACACCCACCCGCAAATAACGGCCAGCCCGGCCAGGGCCTGGTCCCCCTTTGGGGGACTCGGGCACGACCCGCTGGCCAGGCCCGCTACCCGCCCGTAGTGGGCCTGGCCAGCTCGTATTTTTTAAATCCAAAATTTTGATCTTTAAAGTATATATTTTTTAAAATATTTGACAAAATTGCTACATGTTGTAAAATGCAAATGTAATTTTTTTATTAGCAGTCCAATAATTTGGATAAATTGATACAAATACAAATAAAGTATATAGAAAAATGAAGAAAAATTGATACAAATACAAATGAAAAATATAAATTAAAAATGAAGTATAAAATGATACAAATATAAATACAAATTAAGTATATAGATCTTCATTTCTTCATTCATTTTTTAGAGAGTCTTCAATGATTTCTCTTACTTATTTATTTTGGCTTCTCGTCTTCACATCTAGCTAATCCTATCTGCAGATGCTCATCTCGATAGCTTCTGATGCCAGGCGGCTCCTCCTGTCAGTCAGCACTCATTCAATTGTATTAAAAGTAGATTCTGAAGTTATTGTAGAGACAAGAGGGGTTAGAAAATTATGCGTCATGATAGAAAGCATATGATATGTTAATTCCTGTGATTTTTACCAAACCAAAATATTAAAATTTCTAAATACTGAGTCTGCATAAATCTCAGGAGGTATGGCACAAATCGAATAATAATGAAGCACATTCAATGTGTCAAAAAACTTTTAGGCCTAGATGAAGATGCAGGATAAGATGATTGTTTATTTTTAAATTGAGTTCCTAAGAATCATATAAATTATTCATAGAGTTCTCAATATCTATCCATACTAGGGCAGAATTAGAATAATCCATTTTATTCATAAAAATTTTTCAGTAAATATTTACATCCTTCAAATTTAATTTGAGAATCTATAATAATATCAAAATAAAATATAGTAGGAAAATCTTTAAAATACTTATTGAAATTTTCTTCTATAAGAGAAATAATATCTTGAAGTAAAGAGTTATTTTGATATGTATAAAATAGTTCAGTAATTTCAGTTAACTCGTAAAATACTAAATTAATTGTGGATAATAAATCTCAGAAAATAATCTTATTACTCTTTCAAAAAAAAATTTAAAAATTCACAAATTATATCATAAATTTTCTATTCCTCCTCGAAAATATCTTGACCTGGCAATTCCGCGAAAATAAACATAACTATTGCTTTCCAATAATAAATAGTTTTCCTCAATATATTATATATTGAGATCCAATGAGTTCTTATGTCCTGAGGTAAACTTTTAATTTGTAGGCCTAAGCTGAAATAAATTTGTTTAAAGTTTTACCTTCTTGGATCACTACTTCTAATAAATAAAATGGTATTTCTTAATTTTTAAATATAAGTATGTATATATTTTAAACCAATGTACACACAAGTTAATGATGTAATATACATACCGAATATGAAAAAAGTTTTTCATTCAAAGTTGGTATAAAATATTTTTTTAAAAGCTCAATTGTAGCAGTATTATTGTTGGTATTATCAACTGAAATAGAAAAAAATTTAGATTCAAGTTTAAAATCTCTAATAACTTTGAGAATAGTCTGACTAAGATTAGAAACATTGTGAGAAAAAATAAATTTTTTAAAATCAATAATTTTTTTGTTTAAAAGCCAATCAGAATTAATAAAATATGCAGTAACAACTATGTAAAGAAAGCCGTTAAGAGTTTCCCGCCAATTAGAAGTAAACGCGACTCTTTGTGATATAGAAAGAAAAATTACAAGCAAAAGTTATTTTCTTTCTTTAACAACCCCGAATATTTTCGTTTTAATAGTATCTTTACAGAACGGATCGTATTCAGGATTATGAGTAGTTCTAATAAAATTTGTGAATGCTTCTTTTTAAGCAAAACTAAAAGGTTGTTCAGTCATAATAAGATATTTAGATAAAATAGTTTTACCTCTTTGACAATTATAACTGAAATTGCTTAATGTACCTCCTAAAGCGAAAGTTTTGTGTTTATCGTGGTTGATTATGATGGTGTTTTGTGTTTTGCCTTGCAACGCCTAGTTAGTCACTGGTTCCTCTATTTTTTGAAAAAAAATCATAAGAAACATCGGGACAAAAGTTGCATACATCTCTCCTAGGTCCATTAATAGTTTTTTAAAAAAAAATTCAACCCTTAGATTTTCTTCTGCCATGGAAGTTGATACTTCGGCAATGAACGTAGAAGGTGGATTAGCAGGATCAAAATAAGCGATAAACTCTATGGAGTGTGTTTCTGCTTATGTGAATGAAAAGATTGGAGTATCGGGTAAAGGCAAATACAAATCTAGCTATTCTTGACTAGTCAAATTTAAATTCTTTACTAGTCAAATCTAAATTATCATGATACCAAAGAAAAAGAAGGATTACTACAACTTGCTGATGAAGAGTGTGCATTCATTTTTTTTTTACTAGTAAAATGTTAAACTAAAGTTGACAATAATATAACTATCAGAATATGAAAGAGACCTTGAAAAAAAATCTTAGGAGAGCTTGAGTACTTGAGAACTTGAGAGGGCTTGAGAACTTGAGAGAAATTGTAGAGAGTAAAAATTTGTAGAGATTTGTAGAGAATTTTTTTTGATGAAATGAAGTGAAGAAGGTGTATTTATAGAGGAGAAGAGAGTGTTAAAATGTAATTTTCTTTTTACAAAAATATCAATTTCGACCCAATATCTGTTGATGGATATCTGGAAAAAAAAATCAAAAAACCCCCAAAGGCTAAATTTCGAACCCAGTATAGCCGTTGAGGGGTCTTTTGCAAAAGACCCTCCCAGAACCCCCTGGTTAAAAAAATAGTCGTTGGGTGGGTTTGGCCCGTCCCGGCCCGGGTTCAGCTCGGGCCCAGGTGCGGCCCGAGTTCGACACAGGCCCAGGTGCGGCCCGGCCCAATCCAAACCATGGGCCGCATTATTCCCACCCGGGTACTCGCCGTAATGGAAGCGGGCATGAGTCAGGCGGCGGGGCTAGGCCAATGCTAACCCGGGCCGGTTCCGTGCGGGTTGGCCGGTCGGGTCGGCCCATTCAAACCCCTATGCGGTGGTTATTTATAGGGTTGTGATGGTAGTTGGGTTAGTTGGAGTGCATGATGGATGTTGCTTGATTTGCCGGGGGGGGGGGGGGGGGGGGGGGGGGGGGAGGGGGGAATAAAATTATCTTTTTGCATTCTGGGTCATTTGTGCAGAGAAGTCCAAATTAATTTTAAAATTGAACTGTTTGGGTTGTTGGGTCATTAGAGCAAACTTGATTGTAACTAAGTATAAACCGCGACCAAGTAGCATATTGCAATCAGAAGCAGGACCCCTTGTCGACAAAATATTCTTTATAATTTTCTCTGCTCAAGTGCATGCACATGCACGTGGCACACCAGTAACTTTTTCATTTTATTAATCTGAAATTAAAGGCCAAATAATGTCTAGAGATTTTAATTTAATTTTGTACTTTCCTTCTGTTTTACACTACTCATTTTTCTGGGCGTGCAACATCCCCCTTCTCCCTCCTTTGCTCGCTTCTTACACTGTATCTAACCAAACAAGCCTTGTTATGTGTAATTAAAGAAATGAGTTAGATTGAGAACATAATTCTAATCATCGCCAAAGTACTCCAAAGAACATATCTACACTATTATTATGCTTGTTAATTAAAGATTTAGTATGGCATTAAGTCTAAAACTGTAGGTAGTGTATGTGTATCATTTTAGCAATGGCTTCATGATGCAAAAAAAAGATAAACATAGTGTTTCAATGCAAAATAAGAGACGTGCAATGCAAATGTTGCTTATAGTTTACAATAATAGCACCATCTTTGCAGCTAGCATTAATAATTCTTCAGCGCTTCTAATGCCCCCAAAATCAGGGCATCACATGCACTTCACATCCCAGCAGTGACAATAAGGGAGCCGGTTGGCTCCAATGCGTGAAGGACCGTGATTGTTCTTCGCGTTGTGTGTCGTCCATCAGATGGACGATTCGGCGCAGGAGAAAGAAAAAAAAATGTGTTGACACTATTAATTAATTACAAAGTCAAATTTGCGCCTTGTCCACCTCTTCAAGGAACCGATCGCCCACATGCTCAAGTCCATTATTAATTACATTGGGTTTTAGCATTAGCAATGTGAACTCAAAATCAAGCTGGCTTGAATATTTCTTTTCATGAATAATTTCAACTATCCTTGATCTTATACTCAAAGCTCACATGATGTTACAGTGCTTATGCCATTTGTTTGGATGTGCTACAGACCCTACAGTGTTATGCTTGTACACTTTCGTGTATATAACTAACAAAGATAAGTAGTTATATATGATGCATTACACATTGCACATTCCTTCTGACTCTTTTTTAATGAAATTCATTCCTTACAGTATTTTGAAGTCATTTAGCCTCCATAATAGACAAGAGTTTTCCCACATGAAATCTATTTGTTTAAGCACTGAGGTCAACTAGTTATTCAGATTTTTTTTTTTTTAGGGCATAAGACTGCTCACTAGCTCGGCTTGGCCTTTCGTCTCTTTCCTTCCATGTAGGTCCCCTTCTGTGGTTAGATATGGTGCATGTCTAGACTCTCCCTCTTTCCTAGATAATATGTCGGGAGGTGTTTAAAAATGATAAAGATAGAGAGTGAATCGTCGAGCATAGCACTAACAGATGCATAATGTAGTTCAAGACATCAATTGGGAGGGTACTGTACTCTGGAGGGGAATCCACAGCTTTCTAAGACATAAAAGACCCGCCAGTTCTAGAACTTCTAGTTCTAATCGGATCATATAGATCAGTAAATGGATTTGTATGTATAGCCACTTCAGTGGTGCTCGTCATTTCAAAAATGGAAAAAAGAATATAATTTATATGCGATAGTTATGCTGAAATATAAGGACACACTTGACGTGACAAGGCATGTATAAATTAAAGGATTTTTTTTTCATTTTATATTTCTATGATTACTGCATAGTTTAAAGGGGAACATCCAAAACTGAAGTCTAGCTCTAAAGGGAATTAAGGACATGCACTTGAGCTTTGCTTGTTGCTTCTCTTTTGGCAGCCTTTGAACCACCTTAAGAAATGGGCTTTAGTTGCCAGATGGAATATTTCAGGGTGGCAGATGCAATCAAACAACTCCATAAAATCTTATAACAAGTTCATGAATACACACATGATTTCAAAACTAAGAAAACAAAAACTCAAGCAAAAGATCCTAAGAAAACAAGATTTTTATGGGAAGATTAGGGGAAAAAAAACCAAGTTTGTTAAACTTCACGTTATATAATTATGTACGGAAAGATGACCTTTGAAACGAAGGCAGAAGCGCTACGCCCCCAAAATTGAATATCAAAATATACGTAGTCTGAGACCCCATCCATTGGTAAAAAATGGGATTGGAAATGATCCAAATGGAAAGTCTCAGATTCAAAATTGAACTACACCAGGGAAAAAAAAAAAAGAAAAAGAAAATAATCTTTGTTTTCTGTGGCCTCGGCTTAAAAACATCAGAAGGTGGCATCCAGTGAAACAGAAAGAAGATTTCTTTTCTCATTTATTCCCTCGATTCGAATAGCATTTTAGTACAGGGGGAGGCATATTTCTGATTTTAATAGTTTGTAATTCCCTCTCTTTCCCCTTTGTCATGCTTGAAAATGGCCATGTGCACCACAACTTCTAGCCCATTTGCAGTGCAAGTGATTCCCTGGATAAAATGGTTTGTCTACTTAGGAGTTATTTGTTTCGCGTAACAAGCTGTAAAATATCGTAATTCGTAAATGACTTACAGTCCAATTACAACTATATATTTGTTTGGATCGTAATTCGTAAAAGAGTTGCGCAACCCAAGTACCACTCACTTATAACTCATTTACAGTTAATTTTGTGGTCAAGCAAATTTGTATTTTTTTTTATATTAATATTATTTTTTTAATATGTAATATTTTAGTATTTATTTACAATATTTAAATTTTTTAAATCACCAGATAGTTAATTTTGTAATCAAAATTTTCACTTACTACTTACACATTACACTACTTACACATTACGACAATCAAATACCATAAAACACAATACACTTTTCTACTTATAATTTTTCATTACCAATCAAATATTGTAAAATTTACATGCATATAACTCATTTACAACCGTAAAAGAGTTTATCAATTATGATTTATGAATTACGATCAGTTACAACAACCAATTACTGTACGCAGATTCAACTGAAAACCGCCAGATGCTTTTCTGACACAAAGACACTTCCTGTAAGAACAAGCTTTCTGGAATGACCAATATAGATGTTGAAACGAGCCTACTTACGGGTCATTTGTATACTTACTGTACACAGAAATGCACATAACAATGTTCTACGAATTACAACTTATAGATTATTTGGCTGGACATGATGACCTTATCTTAATTTAAGAGTCAAACAGCAGAGGCCATCATGTGTCAGAATTCAACTCATATCTGTAACTTAAAGGGGTTAGGTCTATGTTTAACCTAAATAATCAAGGCAGATTCAATGGAGGTTAATGGGTTTTGACTACAATAACTCAAGACTTGTTTAAGTTAAGCAACTAAACAAGCACTCAATGACCCATTTCTCTTTATTAACAAGCTAAACTATTTGTAGTTAACACCCCATTACTATACCTTTTACATATACTCTTGCATGGATTACAGTTTCACATTTTGCAGCAGGTCTATTAAAGACTGAGAAAGATACTTGGAAGAATCTTGAAGAACTTTATATTTTTAAGAAATAGTAAACAATCCGAAACTGAAAGCCAAAACGAAACTGTTGAAACTCATGAAACTATTGTAAGTAGAATATCACAACAAGGACCGAAACCGAAACCGGAAACCGAAAAACCTAGATGAAACTGTCGGAACTCATGAAACTGCCTAAAACAATTACAAGAAAGATCGAAACTGAAAAGAGATTGATGGTAGAACCCACTGAGCAGTGAGTTTCTTTTTTGAAACCTCTCCGACTACTGATTGCATTTGTCAAGCAAGGCACCACGTTACACAACAGTAGGGATGATAATTGGGTCGGGCCAACCCGAGGAGCTCCCAATTCACCCCAAAAGAAAACCCAGCCCCGGCTCAGCCCCCTTAAAAAAATAGGGGAGGCGTTGGGACCTTGTTTAGGCACATTTTATTTTGTGGCCACGGCCAAAGCATACCTTAGGCCCGGTCCCAAACCCGACCTTAAGAAGGCCATGTTTTATGCTCCACCTATGAGCTCAAATCCAATATCAAATATACTCGTTCTCCAAATAATATTGTTATTACGTTACAACTTAGTATTGTTATTTAATTTTCAAAATTCTAAAAGTTAAGATAATGACTCTTAATCTTAATAAACATTTGTGATTAAGTTAGAGATAGAAAAATTTGAAAGAAATAAGTAAGAAAAATAATTTGTGCCGACAAGGCGGAGGAGAGGCCGAGGTGTAGGGTGGTGGCCTGGGGAGAGGAAAGGGAGAGGGTGGAGGAGGTGGTGGCCGGTGGTGGTGGTATAAGTGACCGGCTAGAGGAGAGAGGGAGAGGGGAGAGAGAAAGGGGGAGAGAGGATGAGAGAGAGAGAGAGAGAGAGAGAGAGAGAGAGTGTGTGTGTGTGTGAAAGAGAGGAACGAGGAGAGGAGAGAGAGAAAGTGACATATGGGGGGGAGAGAGAGAGAGAAAAGAATGGAGAAGGGAGTAAAAGAAGAGGGGAGGAGAAGAAAGGAGAAGAGTGTCGAAGGAAAAAGAAAAGAAAAAGAAAGGAAAAAAGGAAAAGAAAAGAAAAAAAAGGAAAAAAAAGGAAAAAGAGAGAAAAGAAAAGAAAAGAAAAGGGGGGAGAAAAGAAAAAAAAGTAAAAGAGAAAGGAAGGGAAAAATATCGGGTTGGGCCCAGGTCCAGGTCTCGGTTGGGCTCAGGTCTACGGACTACAGGCCAAATATCAAACAATAAATATGGGAAAAATAGAATATTATGGGCGAAAAATCGGCATACGTATATGGCTAAATATTCCAGGATCAGAGTTTACACCCCTCCCTGTCACTCCCCGCCTGCGTCATCTCCTGCCTTGTATCTGTTGCCAGTCGAACAGGTCTGTATTTGTTCAGTCACGTCCGGCCCGAACAGCTCTGTGTCTGTTCAGCTGGACTTGGCCGACAGATACATGGGTGAGGGGAGGGACAGGGAGGGCAGCGGGAAAGGGGGAAGGGGAGGGAAGGTCGGGGGAGTGGGAGACAGGCAAGAGAAGACGGAGGGGTGGGGGAGGAGGGGTAGGGGGAAAGGAGAGGCGGGCGGGGTGTAACACCCTGGGTTATTAAATCACGATTTAATAATATAAATTTGGGTTATTAAGGCTATATAGAATATTAGAAAAAAAATTGATATTGATTAATTGAGTATGTAATGAATTTCAATAATTTTGAGAATTGTAAGTGATATGTATGAATATACATGTATCATAGTTGGTGTGCACATATTTTTTTAATGTATAGGTATACTAGCTTATAGATGAAATGTATGTAATTAATCAAGAAAAATACAATCATGATAATATTTTAATCTTAGAGTTAGTGGAGAGAGTAGGTGGGAGATCAAGGATCTAGATTTTCTTGATTTGAAAGTTGGACACTTGGATGAAAGGGTTATGACAAACTTGTAATATAATATGGGTATGGATCTTAATAGGGTCCAAACAAGAGTTTTCTTCTTCATTCTCCCTATAGAGGAGAGTTCTCTATGGCCAAACCCCTATAAAACTCAAAAATCAAATCCCCTCTCTATTTCTCACTCTCTCTATCTTTATCTCTTTTCCTACTACTTTCTCACTCTCTCCCTCTCTGGTGGTGCGGCAGCGACGGCTGGCCGGCTGGGCGCGGCAGTCGACCGGCCAGGCACGACCTACAGGGTGGCCAGGAGGCGGGAAGAAAGAGGTGAGGAGTACTTTATGTTTTCAGATTTAGAATAAATGTTAAATTTTAGATCTTGCCTTTATTTTCAGATTTTGATCATCATGTTAGATCTCGATTCTTTCTTGGTAATTGTTCTTGGTTGTATGTGGAAGATCCCTTCTTGATTCCTTCCTAATCCCTGAAATTTTGTAAACTAACTAATGGTTGTAAATAGAGTAGAAGATCCTTTGTTTTATTGTGAAATTAGAAGATTAATAATTGATTTTTATATGTAATACCTGTGTGCATGTATCTTGTATGTACAGATTGAATATGCTTGTTAATCATATTTCTAGATAAAATTAGCGGTATGTGTGAGGTATATGTTTGAAAAT
Organism: Agave tequilana; assembly: GCA_038442645.1. NCBI lineage: Eukaryota > Viridiplantae > Streptophyta > Magnoliopsida > Asparagales > Asparagaceae > Agave > Agave tequilana. Next base: position 24,822 of record JAVJIF010009500.1, on the reverse strand, counting down.
TAGAGTAAAAGACCGGATAAGTTGAACTTATGTTATAAATAAACATGAAAATATATGAACAGGATAGTGTACTATTTTGACTTGTATGTGGTAATTGTATGTACATGTGTGTATTACATATACTTTTCGAATGAAGGGGCCGGCGGGAGCCGGTGGGAGGGGAAGACGGTGTTATTGTTAAATACATATACATTTTGAAGGAAGGGGTTGGCGGGAGCCGGTGGGAGGGAAAAAATGATGTTATTGTTAAATATATATACATTTCGTAAGAAGGGTCCGGCCGGAGTCGGTGGGTAGGAGAAGATGATGTTATTTCTTTATGTACCTATATATATAAGAAGGGGCCGAGAGGGAGCCGGTAGGAGGAGAAGACGGAGAATTTGTCACACTTCTATATGGATTGTATATGCCTATGAGTAATGTATGTGGTGTAGTTCATTGAAATGACATGTGAACGTTGTGAAGTATAATGTGATATTGTAATATGGGAAGTATAATATGGTTATATGTTATACAAGTTTGTTTGTCATGCATGCGTTATCTGAATGAGTAAGCTATGATTATGACTTAATTATGGTGATTGGTGTACTATCTTATGTAGAATACAAGATACGTGAGTAACACAAACTATGTACACATAAAACGAGTTCAAATAAATAAACAAAATTGATCTATACAACTCATACAACTTATCATACGAGGAATGAAAATCCAAGAAAGTAATTGGGAATTTATGATCACAAGAGTCTGATCGTCCCTGACGATTTTGAAGACCATTGTCTTGATTATTAAACCATGAGATGTCATTGATTTCTTCTGTTTTTCTTATTTTTTTAAATTTATCTTTTGTACTTGAACATTCATGCTTTTCATTGATATGTATATCATTCTCTGATTCTTTCCTACTCTACTCACTGAGCTGTCGAGCTCACTCCCCCTCAGACTGGTATATTGCAGGTTGCATTGAGGCAGGGGTCTGATTTAAGCTGCGTGGAGTTCGTTTTGGATCAATCTAATCTCTTTTTGTGCAATCTAATCATGTTGTATTCTAGAGTAATTGTGCTTATAATGGTATGTGATGGATGTGGAATAAATAATATATCTTGTATATATATGTTGAGAGTTGTTGTAGTAATCTCATTTTAAGTTGACATCATTGATTGTTTTACCGGTTTGTAATATCGGGATACATATTTTCAATGTGATGATCACGATAAGTTGAAATTATTTTATTACTGAATTTTTATAGATGCCGAGAGGGGTACTCTCGAACTTATGTTATTATGCTTACTCATAAGTAGGTGATATCCAGCCTTCTTTGTGATTGCGTGAATGATTTTTGAGTTCAGTTATGTGTTTAGATTGAGAATAAGTAGGCTGATGTTAGTCGAAATTTTTGTGTTTGTATTGTATATCAGATCCCACCAGTATTTACAAAGAAGGTGCTGCCGAAATTTCTAAGGATTTGAAAATGATTATGATAATCGGTCAGTTTAAAGAAATGATTATGTTAATTGAGAAATTAGAAAATTGAGACCGTTATAGTGGGGAGGAGGAGGAAGGGTGAGGAAAGAGAGCATTCTCTGGATATTTTGACGAGAGTAAATGTGTCCCAAAAAAATGGATGAATAGTTTTTTTTTTTTTTTTTTTTTTTTTTTTTTTGTATTAATCAAAATTCTGGGTGCCCTTTGTCCGCACTCTTAAAGAGTACGGTGAATTTCAAGAACTGCAATTTATTACTTATATAAGACATGAATGCTCGTCTCTCGACCCATCCGCTTTGATTCAGAAGTGTTTAGTGCGCAAAAAAGAATAGGTCAAGGAGTCTGAAAAACTTTTTTCTCCAAACTATGAGCTGCTCTAGAGATCAGGAGGCATTTGTTTATTTTATGGGAAAATTTCAAGATGATAACCAAACCTTTTTTTTTTTCCCCTTTTTTCTTTTCACTAGATTACCACCTATGCAAAATTAGTTCGTTAACTGCATTGACAATTTAGCATCTATTTTACACAGTCCCCATAAGATAATGCTACAGCAATGGGCCCAAGCCTCTCATGTGCATGCCTCACTGATCACTGACACCAATAATGATGAGCAACAACAGAGAACACGAGTCGGGTTGGGTCGTCGGGTCAAATCGGGTCCCGTTTTCAGTGAAAATCATTCTTGACTTTTCTTCAGTTGATTTTCCATTCATCGTCCTTCTCTCTCGAACTCCACATTACATCAATATATCGAATCCAGTGCAAGCTAATCATCAATTCACGACAAAACAACACATGCACTTTCTCAGAGACCTTCAACTTTTTTGTCGTCACGTGAGAATGGAGTGGGCTGAGAAGCAAGGTTCGAAAACTCGGCCGAGTCGTATCCGACTCGGCCCCTTTCGGTTTGACTCGGAGGCCCGAGTCAATAGAGGATCGCCGAGTCGACCCCGATCCGGGTCGACTCAGCGCCCGTGACTCCTCCCTTAAAACGCGCTGAGGGAGAGAGAGAGAGAGATCAGATCTGATCTCTCTCTCTCTCTCTCTCTCTCTCTCTCTCTCTCTCTCTCGCTCGCCATCCCCCCCGCGACGCCCTCGCCGTCCCCCCGCTTCGCCGTAGTCGTCGCCGTCGCCGTCGTCGTCGGTCTGCAGGTAAATTCTCCCTCTCCCCTCTCTCCCTCTAAGTCTCTCTCTCTCTCCCCCTCTCTCTGTGCCTCTCTCTCCCTCTCTTTCTCTGTCTCTCTCCCCCGCAGCGGCGCACTCTCTCCCCGCAACGGCGCACTCTCTCCCGCTCTCTCTCTCTCTGTTTCTCTCTCTCTCCGCAGCGACTCTCTCTCTGTCTCTCTCTCTCTGTCGGACTCTCTCTCACTCCCTCTGTATCTCTCTCTCACTCTGTATCTCTCTCTCTCTCTGTCGGACTCTCTCTCTCTCACTCTGTATCTCTCTTTCTCTCTTTGTTTGACTCTCTCTCTCTGTATCTCTCTCTCTCTGTCTCTCTCTCTCTCTCCGCAGCGACTCTCTCTCTCTCTGTCTCTCTCTCTCTCTGTCGGACTCTCTCTCTCCCCCTCTGTATCTCTCTCTCACTCTGTATCTCTCTCTCTCTGTCGGACTCTCTCTCTCTCACTCTGTATCTCTCTTTCTCTCTTTGTTTGACTCTCTCTCTGTATCTCTCTCTCTGTCTCTCTCTCTCTCCCTCTCCCTCTCAGTCTCTCTCCCCCTCTCTGTCTCTCTCTCTCCCTCTCCCTGTCAGTCTCTCTCTCTCTCTCTGTCGGACTCTCTCTCTCACTCTGTATCTCTCTCTCTCTGTTTGACTCTCTCTCTGTATCTCTCTCTCTCTCTGTCTCTCTCTCTCTCCCTCTCCCTCTCAGTCTCTCTCCCCCTCTCTGTCTCTCTCCCCCCTCCCTCTCAGTCTCTCTCTGTCTCTCTCTCTGTCCCTCTCTCTCCGTCTCTCTCTCTCCTCCACTGTGTTCCCCTCTCTCTCCTCTGTCTCCGTCTCTCTCTGTTCCTCTCTCTCTAATTAATTTGCATTTAATGTCATTTAATTTAGTTTAGTTTAGGTAAAGTTAATTTAACTTAATTTAGGTTAATTTAATCTAATAAAGTTTTGTAATTAAGTTAGGTAATTTAATAATTTTATTGAAGTTAGGTAATTAAGTTAGTGTAGGTTAATCTAGTATAACTAGTTTAGTTTAATTTAATGTAGTTTCATTTAATTGAATTGAATTTAATTTAAATTAGTTTAGTTAACTTAATTTAGGTTAATTTAATTTAATAAAGTTTTGTAATTAAGTTAGGTAATTTAATAATTTTATTGAAGTTAGGTAATTAAGTTAGTGTTGCTTAATCTAGTATAAACTAGTTTAGTTTAATTTAATGTAGTTTCATTTAATTGAGTTTAATTTAATATTTTTTTAATTTAGTTAATTTTAGTTTTAATTTAATTTAACAGATAATTTTTTTAAATTTCAGTATGGCTCCAAAGCAACGCGATATTGGATGGGAACATGGTACCCCTGTTGGTGGAAGTAGAAAACTTATGAAGTGCAATTATTGTGGGAAATAAGTTCAAGGTGGTATCATTAGATTGAAGCAGCATATAGCACATGTACCCGGTCAGGTGGAAGGATGCTTGCGAGTATCAAAAGAGATATCTCAAATAATGATTAATACTATTGCGGTTTTCACTACAATGCAATACCATTCAATGCAGCTGATAGTGGTCCTTACTACCAAGCCATGATTAATACTATTGCAGAGGCAGGTCCAGGTGTAAAAGGCCCTACATGGTACCAGATTGGCAATCTCTATTTAGAGGAGGAAGTGAAAGAAATTGGAGTATATATTGCTTCAATAAAAATAAAATGGCCGCAGTATGGTTGCACGATCATGTGTGATGGATGGAGTTCTCATAATAAAAAGCCTATTGTTAATTTCATGATTTATTGTGATAGAAGCGTGATCTACCATACTTCTGTTGATACCACTAATATCTCGAAGACTGTTGAGTATATATTCTCGCTAATGGATAAAGTTGTTGATGAAGTTGGCGAAGAAAATATCGTGCAGGTTGTAACAGATAATGAGGCAAGTTTCAAAGCAGCTGGTCACATGTTGATGGAAAAGAGAAAACATTTGTTTTGGTCTCCCTGTGCAGCACATTGCATTGATTTGATGCTTGAAGATATTCGCTCTTTGAAATCAGTCAAGGAGACATTGGATGATGCTAAGGTGATCACATCATTCATTTACAATAGCCTCAAAGTGGTGAATTTAATGAAGCTATATACCAAAGATAGAGATTTGTTGAGACCAGGTATAACACGGTTTGCCACCGAGTTTATTTCTATTGAAAGCCTTATTCGCTATGAGTAAGATTTGAAAAGAATGTGCACGACTACCGAATGGCGTGAATTCAACAAGGAAAGGAGTAGAAGAAGTGTGCGAGATAAGGTTTCTAATCTCATTCTGACTGACCGGTTTTGGAAGAAGGCAAGAGAGGTCCAAAACATTATGGATCCTCTTGTTAGAGTCTTGAAGATAGTGGATCAGGATAAGAAACCTACACTATCCATTATATATGAAGCTATGGATAGAGCAAAATTGGCTATAAAGGCCTCAAATAAGAACTGGAAGAAGTACTGGGACATCATTGATAGAAGATGGGAGGGACAATTGCATAGACACTTGCATGCTGCTGGTAATTCATTTGCCTAGAAATCATATTTGTTGACTAGAAATTGAAACTATCATATCATAACAATCGTTTGCTTACATTATTGCAGCATATTTTTTAAATTCAGCACTCCAATATTCAAAAAACTTTTCTACACATTCAGAAGTGAGATATGGATTAAAGGAGGTCATTAAAAGATTGGAGCCAGATTTGACTAAACAAGCAAGAGCTATTAATGAGATAATAATAATTTATTTATTTTATCGATATAATGTTATGCAAATATTAACACTTGTGATGTGTATTCTCACAGATAAAATTATTTGTGGATGGAGTTGGAGAATTTGGAAGCTCACTAACTATAAAAGCAGTGCAACAATCTCTCCCAGCTAATTGGTGGATTAATTATGGCGAAGAAGCTCCCAATCTGCAGAAAATTGCCATCAAAGTCTTAAGCCAAACATATTCTTCATCGGGTTGTGAAAGAAATTGGAGCACGTGTCGCTAATTCATACAAAACTGCGCAACCGGTTGGCAATGAAAAAGTTGCATAAACTAGTATTTGTGCATTACAATATGCGGTTGCGAGTAAGAAACTTGACATGCAAAAGCGACACTGATGATTATTACAACCCAATTGATCTGAACAATATTTTCAATGATGATGATATTTTGGATGAGTGATTCGTGAGGGAGAACAGCTGATGTTACCACCAGATGACTTAGGTTGGTTAGATGAAGGTATTCGTCATACTAACGAAAGTGGCGGTGATGATGGTGATGGCGGTGATGATGACAGTGGTGATGGTGGTGGCGATGATGGTGGTGAGGGTGATGGCGGTGAGGGTGATGGCGGCGGTGATGGTGGTGATGTTGAAGAGACTCATGGTGTTAGTGGAAGCCAACGAGATGATGCTTTAACATGGGATTCAGAATATTATGTCACACAAGATACAGATCATGGAGGCCGAGCGGGGATTTCACAACAGTGTAGGCATTTGGATCGGTTGGTCGAATTCAGTTCTAGCGATGATTATTCGAGGTGGACATGATAACTACTCACATGGTCATCATAGTCTTGAAGATCATTTACAGGGGTTGGGTTTGACATCTGGCCAATATTCTGGCACTGATTATTTTAGCACTGGTGAATACTCTACTAGCAGCACTAAATATCGAGGTTTTGGGTATTATCACCATGGAGCTGATATTGCACAATCCCTACCGCCATATTACTTTGATAGTGGATCCTCTGGCCAATCATCTCAGCCTACAGGATCTCACCCACAAACATATCATTATCCTTATGGAAACTATATGTCTGGTTTCTATACTTATCGCGGGCCAGATGATAATGATGATTTGGAGCCTCCTCGTAATTCAATATGGAAATGACTATATTAGCAGGTACTTATGAATTATTTTGTGCAATTTACTATATTATGCATGTATTTTGATATTTTTCTACCGACGACGCTTATATTTATGCTTTCACGTTATGTTTTGAGTGTTAGGTGATATGTTTTGAATACGTGATGCATGAATTTGGATGTTTACATTTTTTTATGATTTGTCATGATTTTTTCATAATTTTTTTTTGGCGTTCTATGTAGCGTTTTGCGCGTATCATCCGAGTCCGATCCGAATCGCCGAGACCGATCCGTCTCGGTGCCGGCCGAGTCGGCGGCCGAGACCGAGACTTTGAACCATGCTGAGAAGTATGCGAGCAGCCCAAACAGCGGAGCATTGATGATGGGCCGGGAAAACGGGCCCTTTGCGTTGGAGGGCCTGGCAACGACTGCGACCGTTAACAGGTTCGGGTTTGGAACCTGGGTCAGCCGGTCAGGTCGTAGTTGTACCCGCTTTGCACCTGATATGGGCCGGGTGGGCCCGGACCCATGGGAGGGAACTGCCCTGGTGCCCGGTGGTGAATACGCCGCGGGTACCGCCGACTGTATCCGACCATGTACGGGTTGTCTCCTAGGATGTAGTCAACCTTTTGCCATAAATGGGAATAACTATTGTTATTAATACGTCATCATTTGCTAATTATTTGTGATTAATTGATTAACTAAATACCTGTCGCTTGGCCACACGCTTCAGTGAAGGAATAATGGTTAGAAGATGGATAGAGATTTTCTTTAATTGGATATGTATCCGATAATAGCCTCAAATCTTGTTCGGTAAAAAGAGTTAGTTCAAGAGATCAGATAACTGTCACTAACCCTCAGTGAACAACTTAAGATTAGTAAAAATTATTAAGTAATTATAATTTATAAACTACTTTAAAACTCAAACTTACCGTTTCTCTTAACCACCCAAAACCACCTCCAAGAAAAACCCCAGTGTAGAATTACTACTTACCACTAAGATTGCATAAGGATTTATACCATAGTTCCTATTTGAAAACAAAAGACAGAGGTGGCAGAAAGAGCTGAACAGAGGAGTGACACAAACAAACCCTAATTTTGACAAAAATAACTTCACTGCAAAGATTCACAATAAAAGCTTTGCTACTTTGTCTAGCCTGAAAAAATAAGACTGACGTATCAACACCCATGAACCAAAACTAGATCCTCAGCTTGTCCAACGGAGCTAACAATTAACTCTCCATCAAAAAAAAGTTCCCAAAATTTGCAACCCAGCTACCCACAATTCAGATGATTACATAGGATATCAAATTAATCCTGAGCTGAGAGCTTCATGGATCACTACCCAAAAGGACCCCGGCAACCCACAGACATTAGTGATTAGCATGAATTGATGTGGTCACAGGAAAAGAGCTCAACAAATGCATGAAACAATAACAGAATACTCATCAGAACCAGGCACAGTAAGAAATAAATGTCATGAGGAATCTAGAAGCATCTTTAACTGATGTCAAACAGCTCAAAGTATTAACTGATGTCACAGGAACTTCGCACGGCCAACACAGAGATGGGTCATTGCATCAAACCTCCTCTTCTTTGCAGAGAAAGCAAATAAGAACAAAAGGAAAGACGATAGTTTTCCCCAGGATATATCTTCCATAATCTGTAAGTATCAAGGAAAACATCAATGATCTAAAAGAAAAAAAATAACCTTCCAGTTTTGTTTTTTTAGTATGATTATCAGTAATAAAAAGACAACCAGCAATTTCAAATCACATCACTTCCCACAACTGAAATCACAGTTCAAGGAGAGAGTACAACTAGGGAACAACTTTCCGCATGCCATCAATGAATTCAGCCCTGTTTCCCCAAAAAGATTGTTACTATTCATCAGAAAAAATAGCTAGATCAGAAAACATAAAAAGTCACCATATAGTCAATGTTTCTATTTTGAACTGGCAGGTAAAAATGGCCAACGGCATCCACGAATTGATATTGAGGGACTCATGAAGTATAAAAACCGTAAGCGATGAAGATCCCCATCCCAGTTTGGGCTACACAAAATCACTTGCCAGAAACCCAAACAGAAATCACCAATTCATATTGCTTGTCTAATTCAAATCCACTGGAGCAAAAGGGGAAATGCCCAGTAATCACAAGTAGTTCTTACTGCCTCCGCCCCCTTCCTTTCTTGGGTGGCTGCTGCTCCACCTGCTCTTTGCCTGTGACCTCTGCTACATCAGCTGCAGAATTGAACATGACCCAATTAATGAAAACAGATATCAGAAAAACAATATTCAGGAATATGGAGCGCTAGTGCTAATAAATTTCTGCACAGGTACAAAAGATATAATGCATACCATCAGGACCCCGGGCCATCAAAGTGAAAAAGATGTTATTCAGCTTTTCCATCTTCTTTGCATCCTGCGCCTGATCTGTCTTGAACTTCAGGCACTGCAATAGCCAACAGGCATTAGTGAATCAATGCAAATTCATCGAAACACAAGTAACACAAAAAAAATGCAATGCACCCATTTAAATATGCAAATAACTAATCAGTAGACAGATAATAGGCATAACACTAAACACAAACGGGCTACACAAAAAAACACAGATATTTCAACCTTAAAATTAGCATAGACAATGTGACATTAAATTCGGGAGCTACCTCTAATTTCTAGTATTAACAGAGCTAACAGGTGTACTCCAGTGTAAAGAAATGCACAGAACAACTTTCTTGCCATAAAAAGGTCACCTACCATTGATTACAGCAGCCCATAAGTAAGAAGCAAGATAATGCCACTTAACAAATGGAAAGGGAGAAGATAGTCAATCAGAAGAAATTAGATATAGTCAATCAAAAGAAATTAGATATCTTACTTTCTAGTGGCTGCAGTTCTACCAGCTCTACCATTCCTCTCAAAGCACGAACATGACACTTGACAAATGGACTCTACTGTAATGCACTCTACTGTAAGGAGATGCACGAAAAAGAAACCGTCTAGACATAAAAAAAAAAAAAAAGTTACCTTCTGTTGATTATTGCAGAATATAAGTGACTATAAATAAGAACCAAAAAAATACCGCTTAACAAGTGGAAAAGAAAAGGTCAATCAAAAGAAATTAGATATCTTACTTTCTAGTGGCTGCAGTTCTACCACCTCTACCATTCTTCTCAAAGCACCAACATGACAAGTACATTTTACTGTAATGCACTCTATTGTAAGGAGATGCATGAAAAAACAACCGTCTAGCATAAAAAGTTGCTTCCATTGCTTATAGCAGAATATAAGTGCCTATAAATAAGAACCAAGAAAATGTTGGCCCAAAAGCTCATCACTCTAGTTTTGATGATGATTACCTCATGTAGTTATAGTACTAATGATCTTGTGTTTAATAAGTTTCAGATATTTGATCAAGAACTTAGTCGGTATTTAACTTCAACAAAAGATTCGAAGTCAAGTTTTGAAGCTAGCACGCGTTGATTCAAAAGCTCGCGCTTCAAGATCGCATCAAGTACTCAAGAGGAGTCTAACTGATGGATCAAAGTTTTGGACTAAGTCAAGATAGAGAAGAAGATTTTCAAGACTTGAGTCTAGTTTTGTAAGTGTTAAAATTTTCTGTTTTAGATAAAATGTAAAGGATAGATTAGTTGTGGATTGCTCAAGCTCATATACACACACAAAATTTCTATAGCGTTTTCATAAGAAAAAGTTTAGTTTCGGTCTGGTTTTGAGCTTCAAAGAACATATATATTTTGTTTTCATAAATAGAGTTCATCAAAACAAGTTTACATATTTTATATATACTTTAAATTTCATCCGTACACATTGATGGTTCAAATGTTGGAAAGACTTATTTGGTTTTTCTATATCATGCGTTTTAAGTTTTATTAAAGTAAAAAACTTTATTTTGAGCTTATTGTCAAAAACATAGATATTTTATTTTATATGTGTATTAGATCATATCCATACACATGATGTATCAAATGAGTTATCATGTTTTTGTATTTGAACAAGTTTTGAAAAAACCGTATATCTCTTTAGAAGTTTGCTTTTGAAAATAATACAGTTTTTGTTTTAAGGTTAAATTCTTTACCTTAAAAATAGTTCAACATGTTTGTAATATGTGTTGATTTTTTATCACACATATTTGTACTTCAAAGTATTTCAATGAACTTATTTTGTGGATTTTTATGCATTTTAAATAAAATTTTAGGGTTTTAAAAGACCAGGTTTTAAATCTTGAAAACCTGACCTGGGTTTCTGGCGGCCGACCAACCGATCGATTGAACCAAAGGTCGTTCGACCAAGCGATTTACCGATGTGTACAGCCATGTGCACAGAGCCTGGCTTGAGGGCCCGATCGAGCGGACGGTCGACCGATTCGAAGAGTTTGATCTCCAGATATAGGCCCGGTCGATCGAGCGATCAACCGGCCAGAAAGCAATGCTCTCTGGTTCTTGCATCGGTCGCCCGACCGGTCGACCGGCAGGTCAAGACCTGGGTACGGTCGACCGGCAACCCCAATGATCTTAAATATGACCGTTGGCCGGTCAACCGCCGGTTGACTGACAGGCCAATCTGACCTATAACAGCTAGTTTTCTGATGCCTTTATAAAAGGGTGTTTTGGCCAGATTTTAAAAAAAGATTTTTTTTAAGCTGTTTTCTAGAGCTCTTCTACAGAGTTTCTAAGCAAGTTTTAGAGCTTCATTTTCATATCCAAAAGAGAGTTTTCAAGAATGAATCTCTTGTGTTTTCAAAAGTGTTTTCTTGAGATTTTTCACCTCCACATCTATCTTGTTTTCTCACACAACTTGAGCTTTCCATTGTTATACTTATCCTCTAGGGATCCTTGTTGCGAGAGAGTTATTTTTGTGATCAAGAGAAGTGATCACAAGTGTTCCACCCCCTTTGATTGAGAACTTGTAGAGGTGCGGCCTCGGCAAGCTAGTGTGCCTGTGTGTGTTGTTCTTACAGAAATAAGTGAGGGACTTGTGAGTCCAAGAGTTCTTGAGGGAGCTCGTTGCAGGTGTTGCGGCACCGAGTGATCTTGCGGAATCGATTCTAGTGGAAATCCTTCATAGTGTTGAGGCGGGGACGTAAAGCAAGTGTGCTCGAATCTCGAAACAATTCTCCCGTGTTTGCGATTGCTCCTATCTCTCACTTATGTTTATATATGTTACATGTTTATATTGTTTATCTCTTTATATGCTAGATATATTTGTGCTAAATTGATATATATGCTTAGGTTATTTGTTTGCTCATACTTGTATTCAACAAAGAGAACCATAGTGGCACCTCAACTCTTAATCTAAAGGAATCTTGAGGAGATAATCCAGAGCCCTTCATCGGGAATTCGACTACACTCTTGTATTATACTTTGTGTATTTACAAAATAGTTTTAAATTGCATAATTAGTTTTTAATTCCGCATTATTTTTGCATTTGATCAGCTTGTCACCTATTCACCCCCTGTAGGTAACTTACAAGTGGTACCAGAGCTTGGTGCTCTTGATTTGGGTCTAACAAGCTTGAGTTAAAGATCCTACTTTTAACTAATCACAATATTTATTTACACACACACATGAATTTCATGACACCTCCCATGTTTGATATTCTTAACATTCAAACTTGAAAAGTTAAAATGTCAATGTACCTTAAAGCCCTAAGAATTCATGTTTATTTTGCCACCATTAAAGATTCTTATTTTTAAAATGACAAAATATTGAGGCTAATGCAAAAGCCCTTCATGCATTAAAGTCAACCCTAAATGATGATTATCTATTTAGGATTTCTAACATTTATTCAATTTTTATAGTTTGGAACACTCTTTACACTCTCGATGAACAAACTTTATATGATAAAGAGAGTGACTCGGATGATAGAAGTGCCACTTCCAATATGTGCTACATGGTCGAAGGGGATGACCCCCTTGAGGTAAATTTCGAATCCAATCTTGATGAAGATGTTGACATGCCTTATGATGAACTTGCTATGTTTTGTCAACTTCTTAAAAAATATGAATTGTTAAAAATGAAAAACAAAAGTTTGAAAAATGAAAATGATTTGGTTTAAAAAGAAAAAGATTCTTTTAAAAATAAATTTGAAATTATTTCCAAAGAAAATGAAATTTTAAAAAATCAAGTTATTTTGGTTAAAAAAGAAAAGGAAATTACTTTAAATGAAAAAGATCTTTTGAAAAAGCAAATAGTTTCTAAAGAAAAAGCAAATATTTCTAGTTTTAAAAAGAAAAAGGATTTTGTGTCTTATGTCTCTTCTTCCAAAATTAATAATGATATTTCTATTATGATTTATGAAGAAGAACATTGATTGTTTGGGCTTCAATTTGAGCCAATGTGCATTTAATCATAATAAGTTGGAATCTATATTTCGCAATAAACAAGTTCCACACATGCATGTACATATCCCATGGCATACACATGCACACCATGATCACACCACTCACATGTATGCTAGAGTATACACATGTACACATTGTGACCGCAAAAGCTATCTTGTAAAATTTTATTTTGATAGTCTAAATTCTCTCAATTTTGCAAATAAGTGTTTGGGTTTCAAATATTGCTAACCCCCGTGGACTTAAAAAAAATGAGTAACAAAATTCTCACCTCTTGTGTTTGATGTAGGTGTGAGCTCTCACAAAACGTGAGAGGTTTGGTCCCTTGGTGGTGGACGCATTGGAACTTAAAGAACGGACCCATTTGATGCATCGCTATCAAGGAAGCATGGTGGGAGGACCACCTCATGTTTTGGAGAAATGAATTGGCTACACGATTTTTGAAAATCATTTCTTCCTCCACTTTAAATATATTTTAAATGACTTTAATGCTTATATGCTAGTGTAGTGACCTAGATTCTATCCTATGTTGTTTTGTGCTTATACATGAGTTGATTGGTTGCCTAACTATATATGTATTTTTGAAAAAAAATTCAAATGGATTTAAATGCCTCTATAATGTTCATATGCATATTCTATTAAAACTTGTGTTATACATGTACAATTTTTGAGATACATGCTTTACACGCTCTAATTCTCTTATGTACTCAATTATTTGTTTGATTGTACATTATACATCCTAGTTTTGATGATTCATGCATAACTATGTGATATATCATGTTTTTGAGAAAAAGAATTTCATACAATTTATGTTTTGAGCCTTAGTGTTTATTTTCATGAATATGTCATTTGCATGATTCTAGGACACTCACCATTATGTTTACTCGTGACCTTATTTTCATGAGATCATTTATTAGCTTTATAAATCTTGAGTGTCAATTTTTGTGTAATATACATATTTCATAAGATATATATGATTTGATTTCATATTTGAAGGATCTTTAACTAGTTTTTAAAAATTACTTTAAACTAGTTATCAATTCTTTATTTGATAGTATTTTCAATCTACAATTATTTTTCATATCCTATTTTTGAAAACTTCTACCCTTATTTTTTTGATATCAAAATGTAATTCATGTTTCACCTTCAATTGGTATCAAAATCTACTATTGATATCTTAAAAATTTTATTTATCTACAAATGGTACCAACATTTGTTTTGTCAACTACAATTTGATTTCATTGGTATCATAATTCATTTTGTTGACTTCAAGAAATTTCAAAATTTGTTTTAATGTGGTTTCAAAATTTTTCAAAATTTGTTTGATATATATTGCCAATATGCAATGGGAGCTTAACATCTCTATATATAAATTCATGTTGAGTGTATTTTACATATTGAGGAGCTTAACCTCTCTTCTTTATGTGGTACACGTGTATAGGGGGAGCTTTTAACATCTCCGACTATACATTGTATATTATGCTTATGTGGTTAGGGTCTAGTCATCCCTTCTCCATGTAATGCATGTATGCAGGGGGAGCAAACTTAACGTCTCTCCTCTTCGTGAATGTATATCGCATATACATCTTTCTTGATTATTTTTCTTCGCCCCTTTGTTGATGAATTGACATAAAGAGGGAGAAAATTTTACAGAGCTTATATATGCATGTTTAATATTTGTTGTTTATGCATATATATTTGTGTTTTGTTTATGAGCCTTCATTGAATATCTTTATCGTTTATTACTATGCATAAGTTAAGAGAAACCTTCTATGAGCTTATCTTTAATCCATGCATATATAATTCCATGAGTTTTGTCATCATCAAAAGGGAGGTTGTTGGCCCAAAGGCCAATCACTCTAGTTTTGATGATGATTAACTCATGTAGTTATACTACTAATGATCTTGTGTTTAATAAGTTTCAGATATTTGATCAAGAACTTAGTCAGCGCTTAGCTTTAACAAAAGATTCGAAGTCAAGTTTTAAAGCTAGCACGTGTTGATTCAAGAGCTTGCACTTCAAGATCGCATCAAGTACTCAAGAGGAGTCTAGCTCATGGATCAATGTTTTGGACCAAGTCAAGATGGTGAAGAAGATTTTCAAGAGAAGATTTTCAAGACTTGAGCCTAGTTTTGTAAGTGCTAAGATTTTCTGTTTTAGATAAAATATAAAGGATAGATTAGTTGTGGATTGCTCAAGCTCATATACACACACAAAAATTTCTATTGCGTTTTCATAACAAAAAGTTTAGTTTCGGTTTTGGTTTTGGTTTTGAGCTTCAAAGAACATACATATTTCGTTTTTATGAATAGAGTTCAACAAAACAAGTTTACATTCTATATGTGTTTTGAATTTTATCCATACACATTGATGGTTCAAATGTTAGAAAAACTTATTTGGTGTTTATATATCATGTGTTTTAAGTTTTGTTAAAGTCAAAATTTTATTTTGAGCTTATTGTCAAAAATAGAGATATTTTATCTTATATATGTATTGGATCATATCTATACACACTATGCTTCAAATGAGTTTTAATATCTTGTTTTCGTATTTGAACAAGTTTTGAAAAAGCTCTCTTTAGAAGTTTGGCTTTCGAAAATACAGTTTTTGTTTTAAAGTTAAAATTTCTTACCTCAAAAATAGTTCAACATGTTTGTAATATGTGTTGATTTTTGATCACGCATATTTGTACTTCAAAGTATTTCAATAAACTTATTTTTGTGAATTTTTTATGTATTTTAAATAAAATTTTAGTTTTAAAAAACCAAGTTTCAAATCCTGAAAAACCCTGACCTGGGCTTTTGGCGGTCGACCGATGTGCACAGCCACGTGCAAAGAGCCTGGCTTGAGGGCCCGGTCGACTGGACGATCGACTGATCCAGAGAGTTTGCTCTCTGGATCTGCGCCCGATCGATCGAGCGGTCGACCGACTAAAGAGCAGTGCTATATGGTTCTTACCTCGGTCGACCAGCCGGTCAACCGACAGGTCAAGACTGGGTGCGGTCGACCGAGCAGTCGACTGGCAACCCCAACGGTCATAAATATAACCGTTGGTCGGTCGACCGGCCGGTCGACCGACAGGCCAATCTGGCCTATAACGGCTAGTTTTCTGATGCCTTTATAAAAGGGTGTTTTGGCCAGATTTTAAAAAAAGATTTTTAGGCTATTTTCTGCAGCTCTTCTACAGAGTTTCTAAGTAAGTTTTAGAGCTTCATTTCCATATCCAAAAGAGAGTTTCAAGAGTGAATTCTTGTGTTTTCAAAAGTGTTTTCTTGAGATTTTTCACTTCCATATCTATTTTGTTTTCTCACACAAACTTGAGTTTTTCATTGCTATACTTATTCTCTAGGGATCCTTGTTGTGAAAGAGTTATTTTTGTGATCAACAGAAGTGATCACAAGTGTTCCACCCCCTTTTTGAGAATTTATAGAGGTGTGATCTCGACAAGCTAGTGTGCTTGCGTGTGTTGTTCTTGCGGAAACAAGTGAGGGACTTGTGAGTCCAAGAGTTCTTGAGGGAGCTCGTTGCAAGTGTTGCAGGACCGAGTAATCTTGCGGGATCGATTCTAGTGAAAATCCTTCATAGTGTTAAAGGCAAGGACATAGAGCAAGTGTGCTTAAACCTCGAAACATAGTGCTTGTGATTGCTCATCTCTCTCTCTCACTTGTGTTTTATATCTTGCATGCTTATATTGTCCATCTCTTTATATGCTAGATATATTTGTGCTAAATTGATATATATGCTTGGTTGTTTGTTTGCTCACACTTGTATTCAACTAAGAGAATCATAGTGGCACCTCAACTCTTAATCTAAAGGAATCTTGAGGAGATAGTCCAGAGCCCTTCACCGGGAATTCGGCTACACTCTTGCGTTATACGTTGTGTGTTAGCATAATAGTTTTAAGTTGCATAATTAGTTTTTAATTCCGCATTAGTTTTATATTTGATCAGCTTGTCACCAATTCACCTCCCCTCTAGATGACTTACAGAAAATGCTGCTTAACAAGTAGAAAGGGAGGGTCAATCAAAAGAAATTAGATATCTCTATTTTCTAGTAGCTGAAGTTCTACCGGCTCTACTATTCTTCTCAAAGCACCAACATGACACTAGTCAGTATACATTGTTGTATTGTTTTTAATAACTTAATATTTTAAAAGATTTATTATTAAGAATTGCTATGTGTGTTGCCTATGACTTTGAAGAATTGAAACACCCAATAGGGCTTTCTTGTGGAATGCCTTGAATATGCTAGAAAATTTGACCACTTACTAGGAAAATATCTCTAAAGATTAGAAAGTTCATGTGTAAGAGTTCTCAACCAAGAAACTCAGCGCTTCGAAAACAAGTTCAATTTCAGAGTGAATTTTTTGATATGGGAGTTGGTGGGGCTCTGTGTGTGTGCGCGCGCGCGCGTGTTGGCTTGGGAGGGATGGGGAGATCTATGTTTGCAATGTGTACAGAATTCACAAGTTCAATAACAGAAATTTATATTTAACAAAAACTTTCCATTTTCACTGTCAAACATATATATTGATATTACCCTGTTCTTTAACTTTTATGAAAGTCTCATGCTTTCCCAGGGTGTTTTATTCAGCAAAGGGTGTGTTAATTTTGAATATAAAGTGCTATAGATTATTTAGACTATTTGGGAAGAAGGAAAATTTCTTAGGAAGAACCCCACTCATATTGTTGAAATCTAAATGCATTTTTCTAATGTACTCTCTTGTACAAGCTGTCTAAGCCAACCACACCATCGAAGGGACATCTCTATAGCCATTGGGGGTTAAAGCATAATGCACTATTCCCTAAAGTCAAAACCCAAGAGGCAAACATGGTTATGGTTTACCCATGCAACACGCTACCACAAAATCAATGTTTTCTATCCAACAACAATCTGAAAACAGAGAGAGTTCTATTCAGCAAAGGTTGTGCTAATTTTGAATATAAAGTGCTACAAATTATTTGGCCTATTTGGGAAGAGGAAGGGAAAATTTTTTTTGGGAAGAATCTAACTCATATGGTTGAAATCAAATGCCTTTTAAATGTACTCTTATACAAGTTGTCTAAGCCAATCCCACACCAATGAAGGAACATCTCTATAGCCATTGCGGGTTTAAATAGGGATGTGAAACGGACCGGGCTTGGCCTGGCCTAGGACCGGGCGCTCGCACCGCCCGCATAATAGCGGCAAGCCGGCCCAAGCCCGAACCCCCTTAGGGGGACTCTGGCCCGACTAGCAGACGCGCCTGGTTTGTGTTAGGCCTGAGCCGGCCCATTCATTAAAAAAATCAAATATGAATTAATTAGTTATTAAAAATCCCAAAAATAATAAAAAAAAACGCAAAAATAATAAAAAAATCACAAAAAATTAGACAAATTTGCTACAAGTTGTGTAATGCAAATGTTAATTTTTTTATCAATAATTCAATAAAATGGATAAATTGATACAAATATAATTGAAGTATCAAGATGAACAAATTTAGAAATTTTTCGTTCATATTTATAAATTACAAGTCATCTAATATTTTATCTTTCATACATACAAATTAAAAGTCTTCAAAAATTTTGGCTTCTCGTCTTCAATCATCTTCTAAAGAATTTTCAATGATTTCTTCAAATGTTCTATTTTGGCCTCTTATCTCCACATCCAGCCAATGCTTCTCGCAAGTGATCATCTCGATGGCTTCCGACGCCAGATGGTTCCTCGTATCAGTCAGCACTCGACCAATTGTACTAAAAGAAGACTTTGATGCTGCTGTGGAGGCTGAAGAGTTTAGTAAACCACGCGTCATGATGGAAATCACAGTATAGGTTGACTCCTATGATTTTCACTGGGCCAAAATATTAAAATTTTCAAACCAGAGTCTGCATCAATGTCAGAAGCTATGACACGAGTCGTATAATAATGAAGCACATCAATATGTCAGAGTTTCTTGATCATTTTGATGATATAACTAACCAGACAATAAAAAACTTTTATTCCTAGATGAAGATGCGGGTTGAGATGATGAATTAGAATATTTATATTCAAATTGTGTTTCATAAAGATAATATAAATTATTTATAGAATTCTCAATATCTATCCTTACTATGACAGAATCAGTATATTTCATTTTATCATAAAATTTTCAAGTAAATATCTAAATCCTTCAAATTTAGTACAAGGATCCATAATAGTAGCAAAATAAAATTATAAAAGAAAAATCTTTAAAATACTTATCGAATATTTCCTCCATAAGAGAAATAATATCTTCAAGCAAAAAGTCATCTCAGCATGTAAAAAACACCTCAGCAATTTCAGTTAACTCATAACACACTAAACAAGTCGTAGGATAATAAATCCAAAAATAATCTTGTTACTCTTTCAAATCTTTTCAGAAATTCACAAATTACTTCACAAATTTTTCATTCTTCATCAGAAATAAATAAATCTGACAATTCCGTGAAAATAACAGATCTATTGCAATACAATAAGGAATAACTTTACTCGACATATTATATGTTGAGTTCCACGAATTCTTATATCCTGAGATAAACTTTTAATTGGTAGGCCTAAGTCGAAACAAATAAGTTTAAAGTGTTGACTCCGTGGCCCACTACTTTTAATAAATAAAATAGTATTTCTTAATTTTTGAATATAATTATCTATATATTTTAAATCATCATGTACACACAAGTTAATGATGTGATATACACACCGAATATGAAAAATTTTGCCATCCAAAATGATTTAAAATATTTTTTTAAATCTCAATTGCAACAATATTATTGCTAGCGTTATCAACCAAAATAAAAAAATTACATTCTAAGTCTAAAGTCTCTAACAAGTAACAACCCCATGAATAGTCTGACTGATTTGCATTGTGAGAAAAAAATTTAAGATCAATAATTCTTTTGTTTAAAACCCAATCAGAATCAATAAAATGTGCAGTAACAATATGTAATAAAACAATTAAAAGCTTCCTAGCAATCAAAAGTAATTGAAACTCTTTGTGGTATAGAAGAAAAGTTGCAATTAAAATTTGTTTCGTTCTTCAACAATCCTGAACATTTTCATTCTGATGTATCCTTACTAACGGATTATACTCTAAATTATGAGTTGTTCTAATAAAGTCTATGAATACTTCATTTTCAGCAAAACAAAAAAATTGTTCACTCCAAATAAGATATTTAGCTAAATTGTTTTACCTGTTTGATGACTATAAATAAAAGTGCATAGTATGCCACCTAAAGTGAAAATTTGTGTTTGTCGTTATTGTTTTGTAGGTGTTTTGCCATAATGTGTCTCTTTAATTCACCGGTTCAACAATTGTTGGGAAAAACATAAGAAACACCTGGGCAAAACTTGCATACAACCTTCCTAACTCCATTAATATTTTTTTTTTTGAAATATTTCCAAACATCAAATTTTCCCTCTGCATCAGAAGTTGATACCTCAGTAGGAGTAGGTGGATTAAAACTAACAGGTTCAGAAGAAGAAATAAAATCTGTTGATTTTGTTTCTGTGAACGGAAAAACTGCAGTGTCAGGTAAAAGGATATGCAAATTATCTCATTGTTGACTAGTCAAATCTAAATTAGCATGATACCTAGAAGAAAAAGGCATCACTATAGCCTACTGATGAAAAGTGTGGATCCATTTTAATTACCAAACTGCTAAACTAAATTTGAGAAGAATAAAATACCAAAATTTGTTACCATACACTAGCAAGGTGATGATAGAAAGCATGAGAGCTTGAGATCATGAGAAGTTACAATTTGTAAAGAGTAGAAATTTGTAGAGAATTGTTGTGATGAAATGGAGTGGAAAGAGAGTGTATGTATAGAGGGGGTGAGGGTGTTAAAATGTAAATTTTTTTGCAAAAAAATCAATATTTTACCCATTCTAGCCGTTGGGGTCTATTTGTAAAAAAAATAAAAAAAAATAGCCCCCCAACGGCTATTTTTTAGCCATAGTAGCCATTGGGGGATTTCCAAAAATTGCAAAAGAACCCCCTAATCCCCAAAGGCTAAAAAAATAGCCATTGAGGGCGGGCCAACCCGCCCGGGCCACGGGCCCACCTGGACGCCCCATAGGAAGGGCGTGCCCAAGCCTAGACCCCCCGGCTGGGTCCGGCCCGTGTGGGTTGGTCGGGCCAACCCGGCCCATTCTCCCCCTAGGTTTAAAGCATAATTCCCTAGTCAAAACCCAAGAGGCAAACATAGTTATGGTGGTTTACCCATGCAACACGATACAACAAAATCATGTTTTTCCAACAACAACAATCAAAGATTTCAAGAAACTTGTAGTGTGAAAGAAAGTGAAAGAAAAGACCACATTATAGAGTTGGGGAACCATGCCAACGATTCCAAGAGAACCTTTCATTGTTCTAGAACAACTAGAATGCAAAACTTTTACCGAGTTAGGAAGAAAATAAACAAGAAGGCCACACTCTAAGGTTAATAATTTTAAAAGAACAAGTTAATACTATAGACCAACGAGGTAGTATTTATCATATCAGTCTGCAGTGACCATAGGGTCATGTTATACAAAATGTTAAGATAAGACCAGGTCATTACCGTACACTAACCCTATGTTAGCTTCATGAATTGCTCAAGGGATACACACAGAAACTTAATTTTAATTATTGTAAAACGAACTCAGTTTCATTTCCATTTCCATTTAAATATGAGCAATATTGACCATGCCATTAACAGGTGTCTTCTACCTCAGTTTTAGTATTGTTCCCCTCCTTCCAAACCATTCTTGAGGTTAAATCCAGTAACTGGCAATATATTAGGCCCATCCCTCATTACGAGACCATTGAAAGTTTTTGTCACAATTCAATCCCCACTATGGGAAGGGCATGTGTCTACAGGAAACTCAGATAAAGCACATAGGTAGTCAAAAATTCCTAGTTATAATTATTTAAGCAAGTTTTGCTCAAAAAGACTAAAATTGCAATTCTTAAATAATAAATTCTGAGCTAGATAAAAGCATATGAATCAACACCCTAATAGTGTCGATGTCTAATCATAAAAATAAACATCATAATGATGCCCCCAGAAAATCAGTCGGGCTATCAACCTGCACAGACACATCTTTCAATTTGTCATATAAATGCTAGTAGCAGACAAAGAATCCTATTTCTTTACATACAAAACGTGACACACTTGATATGATTTCAAAATCTAAATTCCACAAGGAAGAACAGACCAAACTTTCCAGCAAGTTTGCAATGCAAAGATCAAGAATTCACCACTGCTGTCTATAACTTCATCAATGCCGCCCTTACATTCTCTACCCACAACAAATACCTAAATTTGAAATAAAGACACGACAAAATTTCGACCAAGTGCTCAGTCGCCACATATAACAAATCTCTCGATTTATATATATGCCCTGACTCCCTTACCTTTTAAGGCATCATAGATACATCATGCTTCTTTTAGGGCACATGACACAACTACCTATGTTGAGTGTAACTCATTACCTTGTAATGGCCCAAATCAGTGGAAACTCAACCTAGGAGAAATAATTGCTCCCACTGAATAAAGTCAACGCACATATATTAATATATACACATTGTTAGAGTCCATTGGGTGGAGTTGGGCACTGTTGGGGCAGATACTTACCTACATAACTTTTGAAATCCCGACAATATGGGTAATGGGAAGGCCACCATTTTTTAATTTGAACTAAACCTGATTTAACTCTATATTAAAATGAGGGGAAATTAAAAAGAATCATAATCTCCTTATATCACATGCATTATATAAAATGTAGCAACATCAACACAATTCACAACTGCCATCTAGAACTTCATCAATGCCACCCGTACACTCTCTACCACAACAACATACCTGCAAATAAGCACACCTCCTTGCAAGGGATACGCACATGCAAATGTACAGGAAATCTCAAAATTATTTAAACCACATAAAAGATCTATGGACCAAGAAAAGTTGGTTTATAATGCTCATTATGTCGTGCATTCACCATCAGCATTCACAATCCCCAAAGCACGCTTGATAACCAAAGACCACTGTGTATACCAAGGAAACTCACAACCATGACTGCAATTTCTACTCAATGATATAGGAGTTACGTTAGAACCAACCCTTTCCCAGAGACACCCTCAAGATCATGGCTTCTTGTCATAATTCATATTTCTACATGGCTCTCCTTGTGACATCCCTACTCTCCTAAATCTCAACAGTACAAATGGACCAAATGGAGCCCCCATCCCATAGTCTAGTTTAGCTTAGAGAGATGCATCAGCCGGCCTAATTTGGGTTTCGATTAAGCTATGAGTCCCCCAATCTGAGCCCAGAAGACAATAACCATAAGAAACATCTGAGTATGAAAACATATATTTCTCCAGAAATGAAAAAGATCCCTTTTATTTAGGACAGGTGGCGTCGGAACTTTAATCTGAAACCTCAACTGCAGTCTTATCCTCGCACAGGTTTTTCATTACATGATTGAAGCATCGCCAAACAGATTGCTTTAACATAATGGATTTCTTGATTTCAGCCTTCAACTCAAACTCAATACCATCCACAATTCTTCCTACTTTTGCCGCAAGTTACAAGTCAAACCCCATCAGTTAAAGTTACAGGCACATTGACCTCAATATCATCTAAAGATCCAAATAATATTTTCACAATAACAAGGCGGAATTGACATACAGTATGGAACATACCAACTTGCTTAAATTTTTTTGAAAGTTATCCATTCAACTAATTTTTTTTAATAAAATATTCACCGCACATAAAGAATTTGAAGTGGAAGAAGTTGAAATTGTTAAAAGTTAATTATCTTTTGATCAACTATTAAAAGATGGTTTTTTCAATTTTGTAACATGATTGAACATTTCCCTTTGCACCATCTTCGCGAAACATTTCATATTGCCTACAGAGTTATCAAGAATCCCCCCCCCCCCCTCCCTCTGCACTTATTTTTTAGGAATCATTTTGCTTTTGCCTAATCTTCCTAGCCTCTCTCCACATCTATTCTGTTCTCCTCAAACATGACTACAAATTAATGATGAGATTAAGCTCTACAGAGATATTTCAAATGTTTGACTTTTTCTCTTCCTAAATGGTCTCATCAATCCTTTCAGAAAAAAGAAACTAAGTTAATAACAAATGTACGGTTCTATACAAGGAAAAATTATAAATTAGCAACCAGTTCACTAAATCAGAATTAAGCCTATATCTGACCACCATTGACTTAAACGAGTAGCTCAGTAGAGAACCTGGTTATTTTAGAACATTTAACTGTGGCATTGACCGACAACTTAAAGGAAAGCTAAATCTAACGTCCTATATCTGTTATTACTTATTCTGTCGACCAATTGAATTAAACCCCCTCCAAAAACCCGAAAATGAACAAACGATCAAACATACAAAAAGAAATTTCTGACTTAACTGAGGGATAATTTCTCAACAAAGATTCGGGTATCATGCATCTTAAACACTTATAGAAACCCTAGAGATTAACAGAAAGGACAGATACCTTCAAGTAAGATAGTGCATCCAAAAAACCAAATTGCTGTCAGAGTTACTCCCAAAAAGAAACAATAAATTGAAAGAAGAGTAGGAAATTAGGGCTTTTACCTGTCGATTGTCGGTGACCTTGAGGACGAGTTTGCCATCGCAGTGCCTGTACTTCATCACGTATCGAGACTTCCAGAACAAACAATAAACAAGATTCAGATCAAAAGAACACAAATTAAAGATGAGAGAAACAATCGACAGATTAAAGATCGAAGAAAATACCGCTTCGGGATTGTCTTTGAAGAGCTGAACGGATCGCTCCACGAAATCGTCCACGAATCAATGTAAAACCATCGTCGCACTCGAAAGAGAGAGCGATACGAGTTTGGCGATTGTATTTGGGGCGAGATTATGAATTTAATGTTTTTATGATTATTACTCTGAGAAGGGCTT